>JAKUCM010001428.1:0-87458 GCA_023374145.1 Lepidium sativum | reverse complement strand
CCTGTCACTATTGTTACAACAGCAGGATCAGGTCCTTTGGATTTTTATTTTAGTTATTTCTTGCTGAAGTTTTGCTATCCTCTTCTAGATAAGAAATGACAATACTGGTTTGATATGAAACTTGGAGATTGTTTTTTGCATACTTAAATTTTCTGGATTGTATTGAAATCCAGTTCAGGTTTTCTTCTCCTTTGCTACTTTTCTTGCATCAAAGAAGACATACCTATATTCTGATAGGTGGCTTGTTCTTCCTAACATTAGCAAGTCATTTCATTACACTAACATCATTCTTTGTTACTGTTAATCTCGATTTGGAACTCTGAAAAATAGTTAACACTCTGTAATACAGGTGGTAGAAAGTATGGTTAGGATCATTATCATTGGGGTGATAAGCTACGGATATGTGTGGTGGAAGGTAATAATACTTCACCAGCGTGAGCTACTTAAAACTAGTTACGTGCTAATTTGAAAAGTGTTGTTGGCTAGTCAAGATTTTGTATCTTAGAAAGCAGTTCATTTGGTACTCTTGACGATAACAGTGATCAGTTTTATTTGTTTGTAGTTTGTTTCTCTTTTTTCTTAATACTTACTCGCACTAATATATTTCGCAACATTCGCAGGGCTGGAAACTTTCAGATCTTATGTTTGCAACAAAGCGCAGCCTATCAAATGCATGTAATATTGTTGATAACCAGATTGATGGTTTTTACTCATCACTGTCGGCAAGTTCTTGCTTTCCCATATTTTCTCTAATTCTCTTAAAATACAGTCTGCCTACTAACTTTTCTTTACTTGACCACTGAACTACATATCCATATGATCTGGTACAATTTTTGTATAATTCAAGTGCAGAAGATTTACATATTGTCTCATATTTTTCCTGTTAATATTACATGACAGGGTACAAAACGGAAGTTCAAAAATTGACAGGATGGGTCGTAGTTTGGATGCAAATGCAGAAGTAATTCAAAAAACAGGAAGAGATGTTACATAAATGTACACAAATACTTTTTGTATCTGCGTTGCTTTCTGATGATCACTGTTTTCATTATAATAAAATCAAAATGTTTAGGTGACTAAACTACGAGATGGTACAGCAATTATGAAGGATGACTTTAGGTCTGTTTTCGATGCTGTTGAAACTCTGGTGAGAAAATAAACTAATTGATTACATATATCTATTCACTAGTTTGTTCTCCCTAAACACATACGAAAGGTGATTGTGTGATCTTTATAATTGTCAGGCAATCAAAGTTTATCGTATTGAGGAAAATCAGGTAACATCTCTCACAGTTGTAGCTGGAGAATTTCTTATTTTGTTCATCAGGCATTGTGTTGGTTGAATTTAAATCTGTTTGCTATCCATGAAGGATATCACATTAAAGGAGTTGGGGCTCTACATGCTCAGTGTCAGGCCAACATAAGAATTCAAGAGTCCAATCATGTAGGAGCCTTCTCCATTTTGCAGTACATTTTAGGGAAATGAGTACATGATCTACATTCCATCTTATTTAACGCGGACTTCTTTTGTTTTCAGGCTTTGCCATCAGCTTCACCACTGCCACCCCCTTGAGGCCAGCTCCTATGACACTCACCATCAAGGGTAAATGACTAAATCGTTTGTCTGTCTCACAATGAATTTCAAATAGTCATCACAGTATTGGGATCTATACCCGCTCTTATTCTGTTCTATATCTTATTTTGTCTATGGTGGGCTTTGATGTAAGCAGACTCTGTCTTTCCCTCCTGCTTCTGCCTGTGAATCCCAATTGCCCATCAACTCCTAATGGAGCTCAACAGGTTTGTTCTGTCTCTAACCAGAGTTATTGATTAAAAACTAAACTTCCTTGTTCTTAATATTGACGTTTCATTTGGACCAGTCACATAGTCCACTTCAGCACACTCAAATCTATATCTCGTTCGAAGGTAAGAAATTATTCATCTCTTCCCTAGCCTTCAAGTTCTGAGCACCAATAAGCATCAAAGCAATCAAACCTAACCTAAATCAATCCTTTATAAACTGGAATCTTAGGACTTAACTACAAGCTCTAGTAGCCCGGAGACGTTCTCAAATGGAACATATTCTGGGAGAAACAGTGCATCAGGCTTGAGTTCAGGCATGCTTGGTAGGTTCTCAATACCAAGAATAGTGAGGAGTCATACTGCAGTCAACACATTGCCTACTAACTGAAGGAGAGAGTTCGTGTAATTAGTTATTAGGATTAACAAACAAGAAGTGGACATGTTTGGTATAGAGTATCTGATTTGTGCTTCTTTAGCATTTGCATTGAGACAACGCCATAATTGTTGCATAATTTTCGTAGGGATACAGATTACATTCATATGAGTTATTATTATGCCAAATATATTAGTACATTGCTGTTTTTTCGTATGTAAAAATGGTCGAGGATGGTCTCTTTGATTAGGTTAACTTCTGTGAAAGAGCTTTTCGATATAGAAATTATCTTTGACATTCAGAGAAAACGTACGACGACTATGGTGAGACAATCATAAGTTCTAGAGCAAGAGAAGAACATGTTATAAAAGTTGATGAAAAGATCTTTGCTCATCCATTATTCCAAGATACAGCAGATCATGTGCTATGAAAACTAACTTGAAATCAGAGAATGGTTTTGAAATAGGAAATGGCAAAAGCAAAGTTGCCGAGACAAACCTATAAAAACATTTCATAAACACCATGATTATGGTCGCTGAGGATATGGTGTGGTTGATTCAGTGATAATGGTCATTGAGTTGTGAAGTTGAGAGAAGAAATCAGCTGGATTTGGTGAAAGATTGTCGTTTGTGCAAGCTTTCATTTGCTTACGACTTGTTTATCCAGATACCCTTTGAACTTTGAAGTTAGATGCAGTTTTTGAGATTCTGCATTTTGGAAACTGGGTAACAAGACTAAGCTTTGAAGTCATTATATGGTACATCCCTTGCTAGTGGCACTCAGCACTTTACGCAAATTAGTAATCTCAAATCGTCCTAGTTACTTGATCACTTCACAACTCTCATATGACCTTTATAAAGTAGTTAACATGGTACAATCTCTTTTCATTTTACTATATAAAGAAAGCTTAGGTAGAAACAATGTAACTGACCAATGACCAGCCTTTTATTCAATACATATGAAGGAAATAAAGAGATGGCCAAACAAAACCATCATCAACCTCTTATATAAACTGAATTGCAAAAGGGCAGAGCAACGAACTGATTAATTGTGACATATAATCCAATTAAATATAAGCTGCATCCCTACAAAATTATGCACCATTATGGCTTTGTCTCCACCAAGGGAACGAGCATAGACGCAGCATAATACTATCACTTACCCATTTCTGGCTTACTGATCATAGTATTTGATATGATCAAACTCTCTATAGTATTGACAACCCACTATTGGGGTCCAATGGAATTCGTAGGCACTGTGTTGACCACACTACGAGTTCTACCTAGTCTTGGTATTGAGAACTTACTAAACAGGCCTGAACTCGTGTTTCCCATGGCTTCTCCAGAATGTGTTCCATTTTCGCTTATCTCCTGAGGCCCAAGTTTTATACGATTGTTGTAGGTTAGTTTTAAACCACATTTTCGTTGGTGTTTGAGAGTCTGAAGAAAAGAAAAGAGGATAAATAATTTTACCTTCAAACCAGACATAGATTGAGTGTGCTGAAGTGAACCACGTGACTGTCCAAATGTAACATCAGTATTCACGAAAACCAAGTTCAATTTCTAATCCAAAACTCTAGATTGAGATAAAACAAACCTGCTGTGCTGCATTAGAAGTTGAAGGCGACTGGGGTTCACGAGGAGAAGCAGGAGGCAAAGACAAAGTCTGGTAACATCAAAACACCAGAGAGAAATAAGTAAGATAGCGGACCACAATCAGTACTGATCCCCATAACAGTTGAAATTCATCATGAGACCAGATATAAAGAATTTCATTTACCCTGGATGATGGTGTCATAGGAGCTGGCTCAAGGGCTGGCAATGATGAAGTCGATGGTAAAGCCTAAACATAAAATAATATCTGGGTAAATAAAATAAAAATGTAGATTATGTAGCCAATTCCCTAAATTGCACTTCACAATGGAGAAGGCTTATGCCTGATTGGACTCTTGAATTCTTCGGTTCTTCTCACACTGAGCATGCAGAGCTCCAACTCCTCTTAGCGTAAGATCCTTTATGGATGACAAAGAAATTCAAATTCAGTCAACACGAAGCCTGAGGAACAAAAAAGTTCCCAACTACAATTGTGACAAATGTTACCTGATTTCCCTCAATACGATAGACTTTGCTTGCCTGACAATTATGAATATCACAAGATCACCTTTATTTTAGTTCATTTTCAGGAGAACAAACCGATAACATATATGTAATCACTAATTCCTCTCACCAGATTTTCGACAGCATCGAAAACAGACCTAACATCATCTTTCATATTTTCTGTACCTTCCCGTAGTTCAGTCACCTAAAAGTTTTAATTCAGTATCAAGTAAACAGGTGGAATCATCAGAAAGCCTTAACAATGCAGTGAAACAGAAGTATCCATGTACATTAAATCTAACATACCTCTCGTCCTGTTTCTTGAATAATTTCTGTATTTGCATCCAAACTACGACCCATCCTGTCAATCTTTGAACTCAATTCCCGTTTTGTACCCTGCCATAAAATGTTAAGAGAAACAAACTGACGAAAAATTGATGTTTTATAACTGAGTTAAAGCATGTACTAGCTCATTCAAATAGATTAACCCACAAAAGAATCCATAATAAATCATAGGCATAGAGTTCACTGGACAAATGAAGAAATAATAGTAAGGAAACAGTGCAGATCTAGAGAAAATATGAGAAATAAGAACTTGCCGAGAGCGATGAGTAAAACCCATCAATCTGGTTGCCAACATTATTACATGCATCTGATAAGCTGCGCCTTGTAGCAAACATCAAATCCGGAAGTTTCCATCCCTAAAATTTTGCAGAATAAATTAAATGGCAAGGAGAACCATATGAATTGTTTTCCACAATACAAATGGAGAAGTATTATTACCTTCCACCATACATATCCGTAGCCTATCACCCCAATTATAATGATCAAACCATACTTTCTACCACCTGGGAATTGAGGGAAACTGTTATATATTTGCTTGCTGATGGTAGGGATAGATCAGAATAAAACAATGTCACGTTAATGAAATGGCTTGCTGATGGTAGGGATAGATCAGAATGTAAGTTTATTTCTTTGATGAAAAAGTTAGCAAAAGAAGAAAGAAAAAAGCTGAAGGTGAATCTCAAAAATCATGGCCCAGAAAAAAAGAAGAAGCAAATATAAAAAATTGAGCGTTGAGAGGAAGGTTATGGGTCCAGTTTCATATCAGCACAATAGGCAGACAATTACGGTTATTTGTCACAGATTTTTTAGGGTAGAAGATTCAAGCATAGAGGAATACAAAACTTCAGCATTAAAATTCGAAAGACCTGATCCTGCTGTCGTAAAAATAGTGATAGGTCTGTTGGAAGCCAGCAACTGCACTTCATGCCTAAGACTGTTAACCTACAAAAAAAAAAAAGATAAGAAAAGTAAATCTAACTCCTCCAGAATCTATCTACACCAGCCTTAGTTGATCAATAAGTAGATTAACATTCAAACAAACCTGGGCCATAAGTGTATCATTACGGGGCTTCCTGGATGATTTGGCAGGTTCTTCTTGTTTCAGTTGCCTAAATACCATCTATTAAGATCAATAAATCATTAACCTATTTTTCCAGAGCATCATACACACAAATAGTCACCAAACTCTACACCCAACATTTGTTGTACAGTAGGAAAAAAGAAAGCTCTTCGAATTCAGTAGGTCAGTGAAACATAATAAGCAATGTGGCATAAAAATTTATACCTTAAAAGCCCCAGAGACAAGATTTGATACATCTGGTAAGCCCCCTTCTTTAGCAAGCACTGAACCAACAAGACCTAACGTAGAAGCACTGAACATTAAGCATGTGTACTTAACTTAATCAGATAGCAAATGAATAGTTAATCATAGTTGGTGCAATCACAACGAAACTAAACATAAAAACGTTCTTCAAGAGAGCCGACAATTCTCCCCTAACACATACATGAGACTAAAACTATTCCTTTGTTCAATTTTTAAATAGACCGACTAAACTACACCACAGACAAAATCATCCCAGTGACATAATAAAAAATCAAAAGCTTAGTCAGAGATTGAGAGCCAGTGAAGCAACAATGATCGTTCGACAGGAATCACAGGGTTTAGCGGAAACCCTAATTTCTCATAATTTGACTGCGAGTACCCATCGAAAACCAAATCAAAAGCCGAATAAGACTCGAGCAGCGACCAATTATTCAGTAATACAATTAAAAAGAGCCCCACAAATGCACGGACCTGCACTGATGAGGATAGTAAGCTTCCCGAGAGGAATAGCCATGGCTGGAGACGAAAACTCAACCCTACAAGCTCGTACGACGAAAGACTAAGATGACAGAAGAAGCCACAAGAGAAGAGATCGAACAGAGAATTGGGAAAGGAGCTGAAGAAAGGTATTCGGAGAGAAAGATACGCTCTAGAGACGACGACGGAGGGAGGCGGAGAAGAGAGAGAAAAAGAGGAAGAGCGACTCAAATTTTCTTCTGGAGGCGACAATATTTTACTCTTTATCTTTTTGTGGGCCGAAAAGGCCTTATTAGAAATATGTTCTTTAAGAAGATAGATGCCCATCAGATTTTTATTATACGTGCCAAAAAAAGTAAAATCTCTAGCCGTAATCCTACCGACGTGATAAACAGAAAATGACTACTTTCCTGCTCTGTTTAAATTATTAACAAGGAAATTCTTTTAAAAAATACCCGAGATTTAAAATAATTTTCAGAATCTATACCATTTTGGATTTTCTTAACTATTTACGTTTATGAGTGACCAAAAAAAGTTAAATTTTATAAAAAAATAGTCTAACATAACCCACTCTATTTTATAAATTATTAAAATAACTTATTTCTAATATAATTACTTAGGTAACTTTTTTTTTTATATACTCAATTTACTCTTAATTCTACCTTTTCCTTTTTGTATTGGAAAAGAAAAAATACGTTTGTGTTTTTTTTATGATTGTCCATATTTATATTCATGTTTGCGTAGAAAGATTTTCAATTTAAAGGTTATTATAATTGAATCCTAGAAGATATTGTAATTGAAGGTGATTGATCCTTATAGTGGAGAATTAGGTTTGGTTTCATTCAATTTATGTATTTCCTTCTTATTTTTCAATAACCTTGTTGTTTTTGGTTAATGTGAGAGAAAACAATCTCTATAATATTGTATGAACGATTCGAATTATGTTTCGATGTGTAATTTTTTTCCAGATTTGCAGAAAGTCTGCCAAAATCTGATAGATTTCGAGAAAATCTGCCAAAATCTGGTAGATTTTCCGGAAATTTGCTAAAATTTTACAGATTTGCCGGAAATTTGCCAAACTAAAGGATTTCAATTTCGTAACCATATAACAAATATTTTGGTTATGTTGTTACCTAAAAATCCGTTGGCGATGAATCCTAATTGATATAACTAAATTTTTTTGTTTCTTTCACCATGATTAAGAAATTGTTGACAAGACATAATTTTTTATCAATATCTAAACTTTTAGAAAATAAAAATTATTTATTTTAGATACTTAGAATATTATCTATAGGTTGTTAAGATGGTTCATATCTTTTCAAGAGTATCTATTTTCTTATTTAAAAATTTTAAATTTATAGTTTTTCTATTTTTATTAGATAAAAAGTATTTTGGTAATTAAAACTAGCAAAGACAAAAGTAGATCATATAAATAATTTTTTAAAATGTGAGAAATTTAAGTAATTTATAAAACAAAGTGGGTTATTTAAGTAAATCTTCCAATTTTATATGCCATAACTATACAACCTCTAAAAAAAACATAAATTAATAACAAGAATTCATAGCTAAAATGAAAATTTTGACCTAAAAATAAAGGGGTTGTTTCAAAAATGATCCAATTTGTGGAGTCAAATGCAAATTTGACCACTGTTTTTTCTATTTTATCCTTGAACCACTACATATTTACAATCATGTCATTTTGTTATTTTTTTAAATAACCAACACAATTTAAAAAGACATAAATATTTTGTTAGCATCGTTTATTTACATAAATGCCATCATCTTCCATATTTTCACCCACCATTAACAACCGAAGCTCTAAATGCTTACTTGCCAACCAAATTCGGATTCCATAATTCTCAATTAACCCACAAAACTTCCTATAATCCCACTCTCTCATCAATTTCATACAAATAACTCTCTCATTTGCATTTGAAATTTTTAAAAATTCTTAAATCTTCTTGTTTTTGATTTTTTTAAATGACAAAGGATTGAACTTCTTTGGTATTAACTTGACTCAAATTTATGGGTAATAATTGAAGGTAAACACAAGCTCAATCGAACTCATGACTACATTTTTGTTTTTTTTTTTGCAGAGAGTAAACTTCATTTGAAGTCTACTTTACATGTAGACTTAAAATGAAGTCTACAAGTCAAAAAATGAGTTAGTTTTGCATTTGACCAATATGTTGTATACCTAAAATAAAGTTTATAGATTTCTCTTTGTAGAATTTTTTTTGATGTAGACTTAATTTTAAGCGTACACAAAAAAGGCTATTTTTGCAATGGAGCAAAATGTTGATTATCCTCGGTAGACTTAATTTTGAAGTCTACACGATAAGTCTACCGATAATTATAAAAGTAGACTTACCATGACACCCACTGAGGTTAGTTTTGCAATTGACTAACTTTGATTTTTTCGTACGAAATCTACATGACAAATCTACTGTTGGGAATGTCCTACAATCATTTGTACTTACTTGTGTGGTCGGTTCTAACATCGAGATTAGAAAAAGTTATATGGTACTAGGGGTTGTAATGGCTTGGTAGAGTCCACTTATAATCTGTGAGTTGAGATACTCACTGCTAGTATAATATAATCATATTGGATCACACACCTAAGCAAATGGAGACAATTCAATAGGGAATAATCATTATAGGAATGATTCATGACTTGAGGATAATAATAATACATGGTTTCGGATCAGAACATGTGTTTTGGGCCAGACCTAAATTATCCTAATTCAACTAGGAATTAATTAGGTGTTTTGGGCTGGGCCTAAATTAATACTAGTTCAACTAGGAATTAATTAAGTTAACTTAAACTCCCTATATATATATTGATATAGGGCACAAGTTTGAGGTGAAGAAAAACCCTAGTCGCTCATTGCACAAGTCGAAACCCTAAGAGAATTGCACACAAATTTCTAGCAGACTTCTCTCTTACTTGCGTGCGTGTGGACTATCAATAGAGGTGGTACACTTGCTGATCTTATACCTGATCTTATCTCCGCTGTACTAACTAAACTTCAGGTATAATCGAGTCCTCTATTTATCATATTTAATTAAGTTAATACAAGACCTAGGGCTTAGGGTTTTGCTAGATTAGTCAATTGATAATTGTCGAATTTGTTTAAAAGCCTAATAGTGGTATCAGAGCTAGGTTGTAATCTTATTGAAATCAGATGTTTTCATGCTTGATTGATTGATTGAAAGTTTGTTTTAATTGAATTAGAATCATATGATTAGGGTTTTGATGAAATCGAAAATTAGAGCTGTTTGTATTATTTCCGAAATAGAAAATTAGAATAGGTTGTAATCTTATTGAAATGTGATGTTTTCATGCTTGATTGGTTGATTAAAAGTTTGTTTTAATTGAATTAAAATTGCATGATTAGGGTTTTGTTGAAATCAAAAATCAGAGCTGGTTGCAATCTTATTGAAATCTGATGTTTTCATGCTTGATTGATTGATTAAAAGTTTGTTTTAATCAAATTAGAATCGCCTGATTAAGGTTTCATTGAAATCGAAAATTAGGGTTTATGTTTTCAGGGTTTTGATGTGATAAACCGAAATAGAATATAACCTAATTTAAAATAGCCCTAAATGATCTGGTTTAATAAGATTAGACCGAATCTGGTTTTCTCGCAACCGGTTTTAAAAAAATTATACCAAGTTGGAGAAGAACCAGCAGGTGCCAACCGACACAAGGTCAGGATTAGAAAAAAATCATAAATAAAATTTTAAAGCCTTTGATTTGATTTCTTTGAGTTTTAAAATCCCCTTTTAACCCTCTTGAGTGCATATATGATATACATTCAAGTTAAAGTTTAGTTCCTCAAACAAATATCAAGAAATTGATGTCTTTCCAATTTACGTCAACTGTCAAGAATCGTTTCATCCTATGGTGGGGTAGCTCGGGTTAGGTACCTACTTTGACGTGGGTGAGGTAGATGGTAACCGTTACCATATGACTATGAGATTGGTTTACTTGACTGAGCTATCAAGACCGTCTTGAGCTTTGAGACATCAGAGTGATTTTGGCATATGAGATGTCAAATCACGACCGAGAGTTATATATGTGATATAACTAGCAAATAAGTTGCTTACCCAAATAACTAAGGTCTGGGCGATGAGCTCAACTCACTCAGATTTTTCTGAAATATGGATCTCGGGATCATTGTATTCAATCGAGGAACTATTGATTGAACACAATGTGAGTTTTCTTAAATATTTTAAGATTCCTCAACACTTAAACCATCATAACTAAAACTCTTTACCTCTCTTAATTTCAGCTATGGCGAACAACAACAACAACCACAACTCATTCTCCCTTCGATCCGTCCTTGAGAAGGACAAGTTGAATGGGAAGAATTTCCTAAGTTGGTACCGTAACCTAAGAATTGTTCTTAGGCAGGAGAAGGAAGACTATGTTTTGGAACAAGTCTTTCCTCCTAGACCATCTGCCAATGCCACTGTTGCAGCTAGGAATGCTTAGGATAAGAATTCCAATGATGTGATAGATGTGTAATGCTTGATGCTTGCGACCATGACCTTGGAACTGCAGGTGCACTACGAGAATGTGGTGTCGCCCATCAAAATCGTGACTGGACTGAAGGGAATGTTTCAGGAACAGGCACGGCATGAAAGAGACCAAACGGTGAAATCTCTCATCGAATGCAAATTATCGAACGATGGTTCGGTGAGTTGTCATGTCATGAAAAGGATGGGTTATATTGATAATCTGGCTAAACTAGATTGTCCCCTTAGCCAAGAGTTGGCTATGGACATCATACTTTAGTCGCTGCCGTCTTGTTATCATCAACTTGTATTGAACGATAATATGAACAGTATAACGACGACGTTGCCTGAGCTGCATGGAATGCTTAAGACAGCATAGCCGAATGTCAAGATGGGCGCCCCCCGCCTGTACTCTTAGTGCAAGCGGGTAAATCGTTTAAGAAACGTGGGAAGGACAAGAGTAAGGGAAAGGCTAAAGCTGACCCGGTTGTGAACCAGGAGCCGGCGACATCCATAACCAGAACCAGGCCCGGCCCATCTAAAACGGACATTTGCAATTACTATAACGAGCAAGGGCATTGGAAAAGAAACTGCAAGAAATATTTGGAAGATTACAAGAAGATGAAGAAGTAGTATGACGCTCCTTCATGTATTTTTGTTATCGAAGTAAATGTTGCTTCAACAAGTTCTACTTCATGGGTACTTGATACCACCTGTGGTGCTCATCTTTGTACTAATATGCAGAGCCTAAGCAACAGTAGAAGCTTGGAGAAGGGGCAAGTGGACTTACATGTAGGAAATGGAGCAAGAGTTGCTGCATTAGCCGTAGGAACATATAATTTCTCTCTTCCATCTGGTCTAGTTTTGGTTTTAGAAAATATCTACTATGTACCTGCTATAAGCAGAAACATTGTTTTTGTTTCGGTTTTGGATACTGAAGGTTTTTCATTTTCGATTAAAAATAAATGTTGTTCTTTTACTCGAGATGACTTATTTTATGGCAGCGCCATATTATCGAATGGGCTTCATATTCTTGACCAATCTACACCTATATATAACATTAATATCAAACGCTTCAAAGTAAATGATTCGAACCCGATTTTTCTTTGGTATTGTCGTTTAGGGCATATAAACGAGAAACACATCCAAAAACTTCATCATGATGGGCTTTTGGACTCATTTGATTATGAATCATTTGAGAAATGTGAATCTTGTTTATTGGGCAAAATGACAAAGGCTCCCTTCAACAAAGTCAATGAAAGGGCCAACGACTTATTGGGCCTTTTACATACCGATGTATGCGGTCCGATGAGCCTAAGTGCCAGAAAAAATATCAACTACTTCATTACATTTACCAATGATTTCAGTAGATACGGTTATGTCTATTTAATGAGACACAAATCAGAATCTTTTGAAAAGTTCAAAGAGTTCCAAAATGAAGTACAAAATCAACTTGGCAAGAGTATTAAGGTTCTTCGATCTGATTAAGGAGGTGAATACTTAAGTCAAGAGTTCAGCGACCATCTGAGAGATTGTGAAATTATTTCACAATTCACTCTTCCCGGAACACCACAATGGAATGGTGTGTCTGAGAGGAGGAATCGAACATTACTTGACATGGTTCGATCAATGATGAGTGACACTGATCTTCCGTTATCCTTTTGGGGATATGCTCTAGAAACTTCTGCGTTTACGCTGAATAGAGCGCCATCAAAATTAGTGGCAAAGACACCATATGAGATGTGGACGGAAAAAATTCCCAATATGTCTTTTCTGAAGATTTGGGGATGCGAGGTTTATGTGAAACGACTAATATCCGATAAACTTGCACCAAAATCAGATAAATGCTTCTTCGTTGGTTATCCAAAGGAAACCAAGGCGTACTATTTCTACAATCAAACCGAGAACAAAGTGTTTGTTGCTCGACATGGTGTTTTTCTTGAGAGAGAGTTTCTTTCTAAGAAAACCAGTGGAAATAAAGTACAAGTCGAAGACATTCGAGAGTTACAGGAAGCTGCTCAATCCGTACATGAAGAGCAATAGTTAAACTCGCAAGATGTTGTCGAATCAACACTTGTAGAGCGTGAAGTTCGCAGATCCGGTAGAATCCGTCATGAACCCGAGAGATATCTGGGATTCCTCGTGACTCAAGGATAGGATTTGTTAATCGTTGACAACAATGAACCTGTAATCTTCAAAGAAGCAATGATGGGCCCTGACTCCGAAAAGTGGTTAAAGGCCACACAATCCGAAATGGGATCCATGTCAGAAAACCAAGTTTGGTCGTTGGTCAATTTACCTCATGGTGCAAAAGCAATCGAGTGTAAATGGGTTTTCAAGAAGAAAATTGATGTGGATGGTAACATACAGATTTATAAAGCTAGACTGGTAGCTAAGGGTTTCAAACAAGTCCACGGTGTTGACTATGATGAAACCTACTCTCCAGTAGCTATGCTTAAGTCTATTCGGATTCTCCTAGCGACTGCTGCTCATTATGATTATAAGATTTGGCAGATGGATGTCAAAACCGCGTTCCTGAATGGTTTTTTAGAAGAGGATGTCTATATGACACAACCCGAGGGTTTTTTTGATCCTAAAACTGCTGGGAATGTGTGCAAATTTCACAAATCCAATTATGGATTGAAGCAAGCATCACAGAGTTGGAATCTTTGTTTCGATGAAGCAGTCAAAGAATTTGACTTCATCAGGAACGAAGAAAAAAGATGCGTATACAAGAAGTTTAGTGGGAGCGCAGTTGCGTTTCTTGTGCTATACGTGGATGATATCTTACTTATCGGAAATGACATTTTGTTGCTGAAGTCTGTTAAGGCTTGGCTCAGAAAATGTTTCTCGATGAAAGACATTGGGGGAAGCCGCCTTTATTCTTGGAATCAGGATCTATCGAGATAGACATAAAAGGCTAATCGGATTGTGTCAAGACACTTACATAGATAAGGTCTTGAGCAGATTCAATATGCATGATTCCAAGAAGGGCTTCTTACCAATGTCTCATGGCATGGTTCTAAGCAAGACGGGGTGTCCCAAGACACCTACTAAGTGAGAACGTATGAGTAGGATTCCCTATGCTTCCGCAATAGGATCCATCATGTACGCCATGATTTTTACTCGTCCAGATGTTGCTTGTGCATTAAGTATGATAAACATGTACCAATCAAATTCAGGTGAGACTCACTGGACTGCCGTCAAGAACATCCTGAAATATTTGAGGAATACTAAGGATATGTTCTTGGTGTACGGAGGAAGTGAGGAATTGGTTATTAGTGGGTTCACAGATGCAAGCTTTCAGATGGATAAGGATGATTTCTGGTCTCTGTCCGGTTACGTCTTCTGTCTGAATGGTGGTGCAGTTAGTTGGAAGAGTTCCAAGCAAAGCACCGTAGCTGACTCCACTACTGAAGCTGAATACATCGCTGCTTCTGAAGCTGCGAAGGAAGCTGTTTGGATAAAGAAGTTCATCTCTGAACTTGGTGTGATTCCGAGTATTGCTGAGCCGGTGGCGCTGTATTGTGACATCAATGGAGCCATTGCACAGGCAAAGGAGCCCAGATCGCACCAGAGATCCAAGCATATAGAGAGGAGATATCATCTGATCAGAGATATCGTTGAAAGAGGAGACGTGAAGATCAACCAAGTTTCAAGCGAAGAGAACGTTGCTGATCCTTTAACGAAAGTACTTTCACGAACTAAGCATGAGTATCATGCCAATGGCATAGGTCTTAGGTATCTTAAGATATAATCTTAGTTCTAGTGGGAGTTATAATAGTTTTATGTTATGATGTAAACATACTTTGGTTATGTTTTAATGAAATTATTTCATTTCTATTTAATACTTGTATTAAATATTTATCCTGAAATAATCATGACATTCTTATAGGTCATCAAGTTGAGGACATGATCATGAAACCCTATAGGTGTAAAAATGCATGAATTATTTCATTCCCTAGTCAATGGTTATTCATGTGGGATACTAATAACGAGATAAACTAGTATGTGAGGTGACTGATGACTAAGTTTCATGGAGTCATTGATAATGAGTATCAAGTCAATCACATAGATGTGTGTCACATGAACATAGCATCGGAAATGACCAGCTATGAGAACTCTACGAGATCGTATAATGAGTGTCATAAGATATTCTCATACGACTATAGAGCATAGTTCTTAGACCAAAGTTCATGCTGTTTTCTTGCACATGAATTGATGTGTTTTGAAAAATTTCAAACGCCAACCGTAACTGGTGGTTATAAAGGAATTTGTCGGGCATATCATGAAATGTGAGAAAGGAACACAGGATGGAACAAGATGGAATTTGTCCCTCCTATATACAAGAGAAAGATATCTCTAGGCCCTTCGAAATATTTGATACTATAAAATGCATGGCCGGGCTCAAACAAGGTGATAGACGCTTGTTTGCTCTATCAGTACAAATTCAAATTCGATGAACATTGATCTGGCTCATTAAAATAAGGATGACACGAACTCGACACGAACTCTTGCCTTAGAGGAGATAGAGATATGGAAACAAAAGGATTTTGGGAATATATATGATTCCAGTACAAGTGGGAGATTATTGGGACTGTCCTGCAATCATTTGTACTTACTCGTGTGGTCGGTTCTAACATCGAGATTAGACAAAGTCAAATGGTACTAGGGGTTGTAATGGCTTAGTAGAGTCCACTTATAATCTGTGAGTTGGGATACTCACTGCTAGTACTATATGATCCTATTGGGTCACACACCTAAGCAAATGGAGACAATTCAATAGGGGATGATCATTATAGGAATGATTCATGACTTGAGCATAATAATACATGGTTTCATATCAGAACATGTGTTTTGGGCCAGACCTGAATTAATCTAAATTCAACTAGGAATTAATTAATTATTTTGGGTTGGGCCTAAATTAATCCTAGTTCAACTAGGAATTAATTATGTTAACTTAACTTCCCTATATATATTGATATAGGGCACGAGTTTGAGGTGAAGAAAAACCCTAGTCGCTCATTGCACAAGTCGAAACCCTAAGAGAATTGCACACAAAGTTCTAGCAGAATTTTCTTCTACTTGCGTGTGTGTGGACTATCAATAGAGGTGTTACACTTGGAGCACTTTCTGATCTTATACCTGATCTTATCTCCGCTGCACTAACTAAACTTCAGGTATAGTTGAGTCCTTTATTTATCATATTCAATTAAGTTAATACAAGACCTAAGGCTTAGGGTTTGCTAGATTAGTCAATTGATAATTGTCGAATTTGCTTAAAAACCTAACATTTACATTGTGTAGATGTTAAATGAAGTCTAATTTTTTAAAATCGATTTCAACTAAAGTCTACAATTAAGTAGCTTACGTCATTGGATATATGATGTAATCGATTTAAAAAGTATACTTGTCATGTAGATTTCGTACAGAGAAGTCAAAGTTAGTCAATTGCAAAACTAACCTCAGACGTCATGGTAAGTCTACTTTTACAATTCTCCGTAGACTTATCGTGTAGACTTCAAAATTAAGTCTACCGAGGATAGTCAACATTTTGGTCAATTGAAAAACTAACTCGAATTGAGAGTAGACCTAAAATTAAGTCTACTTCTTGAAAGTCAAAGTTTGGTCAAATGTAAAACTAACCTTAAAAGTAGACTATATTTGTGGTCTACTATTAGTAGATATAAAATAAAGTCTACTACCAGTTAGACTTTATTTTAGATCTACGTTTAGTATATGTTATGTTACATCTAAGTTAGTAGACTTATAATCAAGTCTACTACCGGTAGACTTATAATAAAGTCTACTCTTAAAGTTTTGTTAAAACTAAGTGTATAACATATATAACATGATTTTTTTTTTGAATTTTCCCCATGTATGTTTATTTTGTCTGTGTATAAATTTGACATGTTTGTGTGTTATATTTATGGTTTAATAAAATTTTGAAATAATTTAGGCATGTAGCTCATTTGGCGTAGACGTCATATTACCTCTACAGTTGGTAAACTGTGTTATAAGTTTACTCGTAGTAGACTGAAAATAAACTTTACAACGACGATTATGTAATGATATTGTTAATATTAATTAATTACGTTGTTTGTTATACATGCAGTGATTCAGTTACCTGTTGTTTGTGGTGAATGAATGGTGAGAAAGGATTGTTGGCATTTTGAAGTACATTATATCAAAGGTGGGAGAATGTTCTTCTTACATGATGGTTGTACTTATGAAGAACTTGTTCAAATGGTTGAAAATGACTATGATCTAGACATAACCGAGCTTGTTGGGCTGTTTTATTCACTACCTAACTCAATGCCGCAACAAATGCCTCCAAATACTCCTCATATGCACCTAACAAACGATAGACAAGTACAAATGAGTTGGAAGCAAAACATGAGGCCTACGTCGATGGTGGTGATTATAGTAAGTATGAAAAAGTTGAACATGAGGGAGAAGATGATGCAATTTATAATATTGATGATGTCAACAAGGGTTGTATTGGTCGAGGTAGATGTACCAACAATCTGTATGTGAATAAGAGTTTTGCAAGCAAGGATGAGTTGGTTTCAGAATTGTGAATGATTGATGTATTATCGAGATTATCTATGAAAGTATACAAGTCAAACAAAACCTTCTTTGTGGCTAAATGTGGTGTTAACGGGTGTGGATGGAAGATCTGGGCAAGTGTCAAGAATGAAGCAAATAAATTCTTGGGTGACAAAATATGTGAAAGTTCATACATGCTCGATTGTAGAACGAGTGGCTCACTTTAGATTCTCCTCTCCAAAATACATTGCAAGGTTGTTTGTAGATAGTTTTGGTATAATTGATTGGATTATACCGAAACATATCAAAGAGTCAATGAAAACAATGTTTGGGCTGCAACTGGATTATACAGAGTCTTATAGAACACTGATATGTGCACATGAATTGGTGCGAGGATCAACTGAACATGAATTCGCGAAATCTCTATTCCAAAAAATTTTAAAACTCGATTTCTTTCTCGTTTTTCATCCGTTTTTGACGATTCAAAAGCCTAATCTGCTTAGAATTTCATCATCTATCTGATTTTTTGGTTCATAACTTCGATTAGCAAAGATATGTCCTCTAAATTCGAACTTTTTGTCCGATTTTGGAGGTTGAATTGGGTAAAGGAGGAACTTGCTTTCTTGTTGATTTTCATCGATTAACTGAAACATGTGCCTTATTCTTTCATGAATTCGACCCTCTCTTGCTGTTTGGATCATTGAATTTCCATTATGCTTGATTTTGATGATTGTAGTTCGATTGATGCATTGCTAGATGTTGGTTTTGTTTAATTGAATAAGCAATTAAACCACTGATCATTTGTATGCCTAGGATATCGAACTCTTGTGAATTTTCTCAATCTCAAACTCATTTTTTCGCTTATGTCTCTGTTCTTTCATTATAGATGGTCAACTTCTGCACCTAGGAAATCCACTAAGAAGGTCCGAGTATCTTTGAATCTTCAACACAGTCAGTCGTCGTAACAGAACGACGATGCACCTAGACAAGGACAACTTGGTGAGTGTTTGCCGTGACCGAGACCGGAGCAAACATACTTTGTTGATAATGTGGCAAGCAGGGATACTCCTTCTTTTGTCAGAACTACGGCAGCGTATAAGGAAATAAAGGAAGGAGAAGGTTGGAAGAGCTTTCATGGAAGCTTCTATGACCAACTCTTGACTAGCACGTTGAACCCAACGAAGTTCCTGTGCCATGAGACATTTCATCAGATGGGGATTCTCGAAGATGTTACTCAGCTGCTGGATAATCTTGGTCTGACCAAGTTCTGTTTTGATGCTTATCCACTGTACCCGGAGGTCGTGAGGCAGTTCTTAGCGATGTGTGATCTTCATATGTGCGCTGATCCTCACAGTCATATGTATGCCCAGTACCTCACGTACCGATATATAGGAGCTATTAGGATAGTCGCTAAGCACATCAGGTCAAGAATTCTAGCTAAGGAGGAGTCAGACAGTGTAACCAAATCTTAGCTGGAGTACTTGCACGAGGCCATCTCTCCTTTGGTACCAGATCTTTACCAAGACCCTTCTTATGCTATAGGTCCTCCTTTGAACATCAACTGGGGATATCTATACAGAGGTGACCCGAGGAAGAGAGTGGTTGAGCCGATTGGTAGTCTCCTGACACCGATTTTCATGTTTCATGGGTAAGATCTCGGGCAGACAGAGGTTGTGCAGAGGATCGATTTGATCGATACAGTTGCCTTAGCCAGATTTGGGTACTTTTTGGAGAAGAAGCAGTGGATATTCTTCGATGACACGCCCCAGATAATGTATGTCACCCTTCCAGCTCTTCACATCACTTCGGTTAGCTACAGAGAGAACATGGATTTCCGGCCAGATTTGTCGCATCCTGAGATCTCTAGCAAGCTCAAGGAGAAGGAAGCCGCACCACATGCCTGATCTAGGAGAGCTTGAGCTTCTACTTCTTCTCAATTCGTACCTTCAGCTCCAGCTACTCAACCTTCCGGGTTTCTGCTTCCTGAGTTTCCTGAGGAGGAACTCGAATTACCCCATTACTCGCCAGACTTCACAGATCAATAATTCAGAGAGTGGCAAGTCGAGAATAAGAGGAGGAAGAGATCGATTCAGCGGACCATCTGGGATGCTTTGAGGAGGATCCCAGCTTCTTTTTGTATGAGTCCACTCGCAGCTGACGATGATGAGGATGCTCGGCCAACGGATTATCGTTTTCCTCGCCGTCGCAGAGCACCAGGCGACCACGACAGCCAGAGCCCTCAGTAGCTTTTTGGTTACTTCCTACATTTGTTTCAGTTTATTTTCATTTTCTTTTAGACTATTTCTTTTTGCTTCTTATTGTTTCTTATGCGCTTTCTTCTTGATTTATTTTTACACCGGGACAGTGTAAAATAAGGCTGGGAGAGAACACTTATTTTTCTGTTTTGTTTCTTTTGCATTCTCGATTTTTCAGACTATTTCTTTCATTTATTTCTGCATTTTGAGCTTTTGAGACTGATATTAGACTACTTGATTTTCGATTTTCTCAGCATTATCCTGGACTTAGTATCGCTTGATTTGCATTTGTCAGGAATCGATCAGACTATTAGAAAACCTAGAGACAAAGCAACACTCAGTTTCAGAGCACATTCATCTCAACTTTCAGGGGATTTCATGCTGATTTCACACCTAACCCGACTTAATCCTCTCGTCAAGGGAATTGGTAATACATCAAGTATGTTACTTATCTTTACTCAACGAAAGATGTTCCTTGTAAGTTTGGTTTTGTTTATCTCTTCATCATTTTCAAGCATTTTAAGCCAAAAATTATGATGGTCGATATAAGCTTTTGCATGAAGTTAGCCTAGGGTAAAAGTTTCGCAATGACGCTACAAGTTTTTTAAAGTGAATTGGACGTTTCTGAGGATACATCCAGTGGATCTTCTGGTTCCACATCCATATCAATCACAACAAAGTGTGTGGGAACCTCAACTTTACCAACCATTATAGGTATATCTTCCAGCAAACCATATGGCAATCGAACAGACCTATCAGCTAGAATCAAAGAGAGCTTACAAGACTTGTAGTTGTTGAACCCCAACCTCTTAGCAACATATAGTGGCATGCGGCTAATTGAACCTCCAAGATCACATTAACATTTGTTGAAAGTAAAATGACCCAATGAGCATGGTAAAGTGAATGTCTCAGGGTCATCTAGCTTGTTTTGCACTACTCTCCTCTCTAAGATGGCATTGCACTCATGAGTCTCTACTGCCATACTCTCTAGGTCTTTTGTTCTTTCCTTCACAACATCTTTCAAAAATTTCTGATAAGGAGGCATTAACATGAAAGCATCAAATATAGGTATCTTTACCTCAATATCCTTCATTTGCTTTACAAAAAGAGCCTTATACTTCATTGTTATGTCCTTTTTAAACCTTTATGGGAAGGGTATTTGAGGTTTAAAAGGAGGAAGGGCTAAAGACTTGTGTATATCGTGCAAAATAGCATGTTTTGGAGGTTGGTAAGGGGATGCTTGACCTAGCCTTGCTCGAGCGTCCTGCTCGAGTGTCTCATTTGGTGGTTCTGAACATAATGCTTAATCAGTTCCAGCTCGAGCATCTTGCTCGAGCGTTCCTTTCTGAGGCTTTTTCTCGATCTTTTCAGCCTTTTTCTACCTAAGGCTGTCCTCCCCAACATGAATGACACCATCCTCAGTGAATTTGTCATGTCTTACTTGTGGAGAGATCTCATTTCTACTCGTCAATGTAATGGATTGGGCAGTGTATTCCTTGGGGTTTTGAATAACGTTTCCTGGTAGTTGCCCAATAGTTTACACTGTTGAGGAGGAAGCTTGTTGGTTCTCTAAATACTTCAACCTTGCATGCAGTGTCTCAAATTTGCAATTGAAATCATTGTGAGAAGCATCGATCTTAGCATGAACCTCAAAAAATTTCTTTGTCAATTATGTGGCTGTAGCATTCTGACCTTTAAGGAGTTGTTGTAAGATGTCCATAACTTCTGGAGGTTGTTGGGGTGGAGCTGGAGTGTGGTCTTCATACCCTGGTGGTATTATAGGAGAAGGTTGAAAACTTCGGTGATATTGATGTTTGGGTACATAAGCTTTAGGTGGACCTTGGTGAATTTGTTTTGGTGGATACACTTGGTCTTGAGGATAAGCCACATTTGTGTTCCTATAGGAAAGATTGGGATTCTGGTTGTAGTTTTTGTAAGGCGTGTACTCACCTCCTTGGTTCTGCACAAAATTGACCTCTTCAATGTGATCCTCTTTATCAACACCTTGTTCTTCTTTATTCACTTGATGAACATGCTTGTGATGCACAGAAAGTAACATGTCCAACTTGTCTTGGATAGCCTTGAGTTCCTTTCTACTAGCCATATCTGAATCAGCTGAACTCCTTGTAGTCCTATCATAATCCTCTCCATACTACCCATCCGCTTGAGCCAAATTCTCAACAAGTTCCCAACCATCATCTACTTCTTTGTTCAGAAAATTCTCATTGCTTACTGTGTCTAGCAACATTCTGATCTTGGGAAGAACACCCCTGTAAAGAGTACTAAGGAGAGACTCGGTACTGAAGCCATAATGAGGGCATTGAGACTGATACATCTTGAACCGTTCCCATGCCTCAGAGAATGTCTCTATTTGGTTTGGTTGAAACCAGAGATGGAGTTGCAAAGCTTCGCAGTTCTGGATTTGGAGAAGAATTTTGCAAGAAAGGCTTGCTTTCAAGCCTCCCAAGAAGTAATGGAACGTGGAGGCAAGTGTTTCTCCCACAAGTGATCTTTGTCTCCTAAAGAGAAAGGAAACAACCTCAGCTTCAAAGCATCCTCCCCAACCCCATTAATTTTGGTCAAGCCGGTCAATCTCTCAAACTTATTAAGATGGTCTAAAGGATCCTCGGATGGCAGCCCATGAAATTTGCTATTCTGAACCATAGAGACTATACCACTCTTAATCTCAAAGTTGTTGTTGGCAATGGTAGGTGGAATGATTCCATGGCGTTGAGTGTGAATACTTGGAGCATCTCTTGCTCCGATATGTCGTGGCCTTCTAGCATGAGGCCCTTGCACATTTGCATGGTGTGCTGTTGGGTGTTCTGTAGTCTGGTCCTCCATCTCAACCTGATCTTGATGATCCTCTAGCAACCTATTCTTCTATTCCCGTAAATATTCACGAGATAACTGGTTGATGTTGTCCGAGTAACGGATGAGATGTTCACTGCCTTTTGATATAGTCTGCATACAACCCAAATCTGATCCCGGAACAAGACACTCGACCAGGTGTTGATCGACTTTGGAGGTCGAGCTTCACAAAAACAGGTGAAAATGAGACACTCGACCAGATGTTGCTCGAGTGTCCAGCTCGAGCATTCCTGAAAATCAACAAAAACACAGAAAAACGATGGTAGCACACAATGCAATCGAAAACGCAAAAAAACTTGGGTGGGAAACACCAAACCATCAGATTTCAATTGATCAGAGAGAAATAAGCATTAAGGACACTTAAATTAAAGAGATCTAAGCCTAATCAACCCTAAACAAGTCTGGAATTCCCTAAATCTACCCTAATCTCACCATCTCCTCAAGAACCCTAATTGATATACTCAATATTCATGATGAAGAACATAAACCCAGAATCATAAACCATTAACATCATCAGAAAGATCAAATAGAGATGAACAACAATGATTAAGGCAGAAAATCGAATAATCAAAAGATCAACAAGGATCTAAGATTCAAAGAAAAGGAAAATTACAAGAGAAAAGGAGAAAAGTCTTTTTTGCTTAGAAAGAGGCTAAAAACGTTATAGGGTCTGCTTAATTACATTAAGGGGGTATTTATATGCCCTTTTACAAAAATCCCTAAAAAAGTCAACTCTGCCGAAAAAAGCAACGTTCTGGTGCAAAAAACCACTCGACCAAGTGATGGCCGAGTGTGTTGGTCGAGTGTCATGGATATATGCCAATTCTAGATCACATCCTAAACTTCAACTCTAGGCTAATCGATTCACCCATAGGTCTTCTTGTAGTCCAAAATACCTCATAATAGGCTCTTAAAGTACCTGAAATCCGCCCTTATGCAATGTATGCAATGCCCAATACTAAATATGCATATTAGGCCTAAAAGGACTTAAAACAATGATAATACTGCAAGTAAGAATGCAAAACATGCTAAATAATACCCCTAAAATATGCTAAAATGCAGACACATCTTTATCCTTCTAATACTTGAGTTTAATGCATAGATTAGCCTGATCACCTAGTCGATGATTTTAGGTTGTTAACTTTCCAGAAGATTGTTAAGACCTAGAACTAGATTAAAAGAGCAATTCCTTCACTACCAACGAGAGTTGATGCAAGGTTGGGTTGTGGGTAGTTGAACCTAATCGATAAAGCCTACTTGTAATCTGAAACCAACGAGAGTTAGAATCTTTAAATTATTAATAGAGGGGTGGATTCAATGAGAGTTGATTTATCTTTATTTATGTTCAAGGCGAGAATATGCTCAGATTTGTTCCTGAATAGTTTCCATGACAAGAATTTTAACTCCTGAATGAATATCCGACATCCGATTGCGTTAGTAATTTGATTTCATTCGCGTTTAAGTTGTTAGTGTTTACTTCTCTTATTTGTTTGATATAGCTTGCGATTCGATAGAAAATGAAAGTGTAACCTGGTTCTCTGAGGAATTCGACCCCTAAATATTATTATGTTTGATGTGCACTTGCAGTAGGATATATGGTTAAAACTTGTTGTACCATTGGATCAATACTAAACCTGCATTGAGTCAAAATAAGTGGTTCTTCGTATTCTTTTCAGGTAATGGGAGATCCTCACTTGCCTTTACATTCACCTATAATTCCACATGTCTCTTCTTATAATTTTTCTTCTTCGCCTTCACCCTCGTCTTCTTCATCTAAACCTTTGTCCTTCCAATGTGTTATTTTCCGGACCCAATAAGGATTGTTCTCAAACTTCCCTAATACAACGTTGATGATATTGTCAACCTTGACATCTTCAATCTCATCATCCCATACCGGAAACATCTCATCTTTCACATGGATGAATTTTTTACTAACATCTGCAATAAAGTAAGAAAAGATCAGAAAATCAAAACCCACATTCAGTTATACATCATCGAAAATCATAACGTACATTCTAAAAAATCAGAACCTACATTCTCAAAAAACAGAACTTACATTCTCAAAACTCAAAACCTATGTCCTCAAAAAACAAAATCTACATTATAAAAAAATCAGAACCTACATTCTCGAAAACCATTGAATTATAACATTCCTAAAATCAGAAGACAATCAAGCTTTCATTAAATCAGAACCTACATTCTCAAAAATCATAACCTTATTTCCATTCAATTATAAGATCATCTAAAATAACAGAAAAAACTAGAGACAATATCAGAACTTGCTTCAGCATGTTCTCCTTGAAATTTTTGTGAAATTTAGCCCCTTTAAAAGCTAGCATCGATGGAGATATATGACCTCCCAAAGGTCCACCATACTTAGCTCCAAAGTTAGGATGAAAAACATACAACCATATTTGAAGAATTTGGACAAACCCTTCTAGGGTATTTGCTGTTAACAGACTATTTGACTTTACATGCTCCATCAGATTTTTGAAACACACCCTTCCCCATGAGTAGTTCTCGAACTCAGCCAGATTCATTACCTTACTAGACAAACGGTACGAGATTTCTTTTGATGACCTAACTCCTTCTATGTACGATGCATTGATACACATATGACCTAGCCTCATTATGTTTTTCCTGGGACCATGTAACACACAACTCACATACAATAAACAAATCTTATGTAGTTGGTCTAACTCTCAAAGAAAATCCAAGAAGACCCTAAAACTCTTTCATTTTATCACTCTTTTCATTCTTTGGAGGCTCATTAACATCCTTTACGTAACTACAATCCAAGTCAGTGAGAAGTCTAAACTCATTCAAAGAGATCTTTATTGGTTGTTCGCCCATGAAAAGCCACATCTCATACCTGCACTCCAACTACAGTGTAGATATAGTAAACAAGTCTTGATGTCCAAAGGAAATCCAGTTCATGAAAAGTCTTGTCAGAGAAAAGGAAGACACCGACGGTTAAGTTTGAGAGAGAGCATAGCGTGAATTGAGAGAGAAGAAGAAGACGCCGCCGTTTGTGTTTTCTTTTTTCTTAACTTCTTTGTAAAATACGTTATATACCTAGGGTAAAATTTGTGTTGTATTCAGTAAATTTAAAGTCTACAAACCAAATTAAAAAATCTAGACCATACATAACGTTTACACGACGTAATAAATTTAAAATGTAGACCTTTAGTAAGGTCTACACAACGTAACATATCTAAAACGTAGACCTCAAATAAAGTCTAAACAACGTAATAAATTTAAAATGTAGACTTTGAATAAGGTCTACACAACGTAACAACTCTAAAATGTAGACCTAAATAAAGTCTACATAACGTAACAAATTTAAAATGTAGACCTTAAATAAAATCTACAAAACGTAAAAAATTTAAAATGTAGGCCTTAAATAAAGTCTACACAACGTAACAAATTTAAAAATCTAGACCTTAAATAAAGTCTACAAAACGTTAAAACCAAATTAAAAAATGTAGACCTAAAATAAAGTCTACAACGCATATAAAAAAAACTTTAAAAATGTATACCTTAAATAAAGTCTACAATACATAAAATTCAAATTTCAAAATATAGATTTTAGTTGAATTATACATTTAAGCTAATTATATTTTTAAATTCATAAATTTTAATTTTAATACTTACTAAATACTTATATTTTAGTCATGTATACAAATGTTTCATCAAACTATTTTTAAGATTTAAAAATAAAAAAAATCTTAAAGTAGACTTCAATCCTAGACTACAAAATGAAGTCTACTAAATTGTAAACAACATATGAAGTTTACATATGTAGACTACGGAAGGTTAAAATTGTAATTGTGATTTCTGATTTTTGTTTGGATATATTGGATAAAATTGTAATTTCACTAACCTTTTGAGTTATTTTTGCATTTGATTTAAATTGGGGTCTAGTTTTGTATTGTAAACCAGTTTTTAGGTTACTTGAGTCAAAACCCCCCAAAAAATGAAGATTATGACCAAATCGACATGGAATTGAAAGCAGATAGCACATTACAATATATCTTTATACTCTAACTTTACTTGGTAGAGGTAACTTTTACCGTATCTAGTTGATGACACAAATAATATTTTGGAAGAAAGAAAATGAGTAGTTGAAATGAATGTTTGAAAATGATTACTATATAATAGTTGGTAAAAGAAAGTTTTAAGTAAATGTCGTTTGAAGATATAATATTAATTGGAAATATTGCAGTGGTTAGCATAATGAAATAAAAAATAGTATATAAAGCTTTGTTTAAATAATTATTCTAATAGTTATGCAATATACTCTTTCCATCTTATTATATATATGTTTAAAATAGATGCAAGATAACTTTAAACAACATTTTCTAAAAAAAATTGTTTGCAAATGCTTATTTTAAATAAAGTACTGATTTGTAGCAGAATAAATATACCGTTTGAATGTAACTAATCAAACATAAAATTTTCCTACTATCTTATGAATTATATTTATGGATCAGAATTAAATTTTTACCAAAATGTAATATTTAGCATGTGTGAAAGTAAGTTTCGAATGTTTAAGAATCGAATTTATCGATGGAATATGTTCGCAGATCGATGGAACGTGAAATAAGAATCTAAATAAACATTATCTTTTCTCAAAATTGATGGAATCTGTTCAAAAATGGCATGATTAATCTTATATTTTGACGGTATCCCACATCATTAGCAGATTGGAAAGTAAATAAGCAGTACATAAATTGTTATAATAGGATAAATTTTAATAAATTTAATTTTTTATAAGTTTCTAAATTTCTAAATTCATATAATTTTTTAAAATTTTAAAATCAAATAAAAATAAATTTGAAAATTAATAGATTAGATTTTAAATATTAAAATTACTTGATTTAAATATAGATATCAAAATTAATATTTAAATAACACATAATTTAAATATAATTTTTAAAATCTTTAATCAAATAACACTGCAAAAATTTCTAACTCCATTCAAATTTATTAAAATCTACTTTCTAATAAATTATGTAAGTATCTAAATTTGAGAAACGCCTAATGGCAAGTGGCATTTAGCCTAGTGGCATGTGGTAAGTTCACAAGAGGCATGCGCACTTGCACATCATGATCGAATCCCCCGCTTGCATTGACAAGAACTTGACTAATGGGCCAGCCATTTGTGGTCTAATGTTGACACAAAAAAAAAAAAAAAAAAAAGAGAAACGCCTAATGAAACAAAGACATCTTTGGTTGGCCCGCTTTCTGAAAATGTGTACCCTACCTAATCCCTAAACCTTTGTTCCTAAGCAAAAAAAAAATGGAAAGTCTAAACATGTGCTTTAACATAGACAGTGAGGGTTGTTACCACCAACCCAATCGGAGAAAGAATATGCAGAGACGATGAACAACATAACATAGTTTCAACAAGCTCTATCTTATACTTACAGTTACAATCTCAACAAGACTAGTAATGACAGATAAATCTGCAATTCCAACCAAGAAAAATATACAACATAGCCAGGTGTGATCAACTTTAGTCAATCATAAACAGAAACTTAAAGCATTCACCTTTTCTTTTGGGTTCTAAAATGGTAAAACAATATTTTTTAAAAAAAAACAAAAGGAGCTTTTGTTATTGCCTTAAGCATTGAGATTCCAAAGACTCCAAAAACGTGAATTGAATAAACCCAACACGTCCGGTAACATCTTCCTCGCCATAACTGGTGGTTTCTGATCGGAAACCACCGTGGTCTCAACTGGTTCTGTGATGTTTTTAGCCGTGGGTTCTTCCGGTGGACCCGAAGTCTCTTTCTTCTTTCTTCTGCCATTAGATGTCTGTGATGATGAGTTCTCGCCTGTGGTGAGATGATCTTCAAAGGCCTCAATGATCTGGTGAATAAGCTCACGGTTTGGAGAAGAATCCCATAGAGACCAGTAATTGGTGTAGCAATCGAAACATTCACAGTCAAAAACAGGAGCTTTGTGATTTCTCTTCTTCTTGCTAGTTACGGTAGTGTTGCTGGTGGTGTTGAGTGACCTAGTGATTAAGTAAGAAAGAACTTGTCGATCTTTGGCCGAAAGAGCTGAGACAAGAGCCAGAATCACTGTTGGGAGAAGTTTCAGGACAGAGAGACGGTCATCTCCATTGGAAGGTGGAGATGGGTGCACTTTACCTTTCTTTTTCTTTTTCATGGCTGATTTATGGAGACGATCTCTTAAGAGAGAGAAGTGAGAGTAGAAAGTTTTTTTGTTTGCTTTGTTTAATTGTTTATCAATGGCTTTCACATATAAGAAGAAACAGAGTATAGCCTATTTTGCTGTAGGTCCCAAGTCACTTTTAAAATTAAATTTATATAAATTCGTATCTATAATAAACATATGTTATATTTAGGTGTTCTCCCTACAGTCTAACTACAGTCTATACTAATAAAACCAAAGTTTTGAGACCTCTTAAATTATCCACCTCATCTTTCTCAACCCCTATTTTCTTGCTACATCATCTTAAGTTTTTTAATTTTTTTTTTCTTAATAAAAACAATCACAATAATAATGAATTAATTGCTTAATAACATACATTAATTTCAAATAATCCACCACTATAGTAACGTAGTCTTAACCTTCATGACACCACAAACACCAATACATTAATTTCAAATAACCCACCATAAACGTAAACTTAAGACATCCAATAATTCCTGCATTTAATTTCCTCCCCCACTTTCTAATTTACTCACCAAACCCACAATCTCACACTAAATTCATTTTTGTATATAAATAGTATTCCCTCACCTCAACTTCTCAAACTATTTTAGAGATAACAAAGCATCACATTAACGTCTCCATTTCCACTTACCAAAAGATGACACCACAAATTACCATCCCCTCATCCAAATCCTTCACTTTTTGATATGCTTAATGAAATAGACAGCTAATTCTGCAGTGAAGAGGTCATTGCACGACTCCTGCATCACTGGGAAGCTAGAAATTTCAAAAAGAACAATATTCTAATGGGCATTGAACTCCTCCTTCTGGACTCCAAAGTACATTAAAATCTATTAATTCAAAATATTTTTTTATGTTTTATAAGATTTGAATAATACTACTACATGTTTTACCAAAATCACATAAAGTTAATTATGTTGCATGAGACTATGAAATTTAAAGTCTGTCAACACAACTCATTTTAAAAGAAAACAAAATTGTTTTTTCAACATTTAACATCTTTCACAACTTCTAGAACCTAATCATCTTTTTTATCATTCTACGTATTTTTAATCATGTAATTCCTTCATTAATTTCCCAAAAAAGCAGCACAAATAGTGACACCAGTTGTAGCAAAGTTTTAGGTTTTTGTATAATTATGGCAATTGGTAAATATTGAGCACTCAAATCGTTCTTGATTTGCGTAATTGTTTTTGCAAGCCTGTTTAAAATCCGGTTATTTATTCCTTTAATTTAAGTACTATTATTGCGAAACTCGTACGACCAATTCAAATTACCTTATTTTTATTTCGGCTTTTAGTGCAACAACAATGATATCAATATAGTACCAAATATTCAGGTTCTTCACCTACGATTTACTTGACTTTTTATTTAATTTGATTATTCTCTACTATGTAATATTTTATGTTTCAAAAAAACTGTGAACTCTTTTGCTTTCTTCACATTCTTACATAATTCATAACTAATATTTCTTCACATAAATTCTCTCCAAAATGAATTATTTCACATATTTATACTATAACTTTTACAATTTCATTTCCAAATTTCAGGGAACGATTTACTTATTAGCCACCTCGAGAAGTTTACTTACAAGAAAAACAAAACTCTGCTAGCAATAAGAAACATTGATGTTGCTATTATTTACAAGAAATAAATTTCAAACAATTTTAAAGTACGCTCATAATTCTATTTAGTATACTACATATGTTAAACATGCTGAATTTACGACGAAATCTGCGTTTCTGAAGTTTGTAAAAGATATACAATTGGTTGCATATACTTACGCCAACCACAATTTAAAATCATAAAAAGAAATAAATAGTATCATTACTAAAAAAAACTTCAAACATAGAAAGTAACTTATGGCTAAACATAGTTACAACTTACTTTAAAACAAATAAAGTTTTATTTCACAATGATTTTTACTAATTTGGAATTTCTTTCTTAGCTAAACTACATTCACTACTGCTGCTCTTTATCTCTATTCATTTGATTTTGGTAAATATTATTTTCAAACTCTAAAAAAATTTAGAAAAGAAAATTTTAAGTTCAACGAATGTTGTTCCAAACTAATGGTAGTTGTTAATTTACAAATCCTAAAACCCCAAAGTTCAAGCCCTATTAAATACAAGTGGTATTAAAAAAAAAAAAAAATTTGTCTACGCTATGGTTGTAAATAGAGGCTCTTCGGTCCAAAAATATTTAAAAAATAAGACAGATTTCTCAATCCAATAGCTCCCACTTTACATAGAGTCTACAAGAATAAGGTATGATTATAATAAAAAAATTACATGAATTTACATAAATCTTCCAAATAAATTTATCAACTTCATTCGTATGTTACCCTAAATAAACGAGTATACTTCTTATTGAGAAAATTTCAATTTCCCCATTTTTCAAACGTATACATCACTCAACAACATATTTAACTAGTATTGGTAACTAATATATTTAAGAAGTGTATATATATATATATATATAACTAAGAGATCATCATCAAAAAAACCATTCACACCAAATCCACTTCCTCTCACATACTATTTTTCATTTTAAGGTCGTATTCCTAACATTCATATGTGAAGTGAAACTTATCTCAACATCAAAAGACCACTCACACAACAGAGTAATATTGTTACACAAATTCCTTTCCAAACAAACGGAACACCTATATCATGGACCATCTTGACACATAATCTTCATTACTTCCTAACATACCATGACATAGATGATACAGAAGCAACCAGTATGATTAACAATTTAATGACATACATAACTGGTGTTGACATATGTACAAATTTGGAAACACAGATTTCGTTGTTGTCCTATTAAAATTTACTACGAGATGTCATTAACAATCTACCCTGCATAATAAATTGGTTTAACGCAAATAAAAATTCTTCAATATGTAGGGCAACATATCTTTAATTTTACCATTCCAAATAATTAAAAAATATCTATTTCTGAGAATGCAACACAAATCACAAAAAATTGACAAGTAACCCAACAATTAAACTACACATAAATGTTTTTAAACCAAAAACCGGGCGTAGCCCGGTCAATCCCCTAGTTATAAAAAAAGCAGATATAAATCAAGGAATATTCGGGAAGTAGTTTTAAGACATTTATAAATGCTTAATCGTATATATTATATATTTTTATTTACGAGAATAATGTTAAATTAGTGTAGTGGTTTAATGATTTGTGTGACTATTGCTAGTTTGAGACTAATTAAATTTTCTAAGATGATGTATTTTAGAACAAAGATCTTTATATATAGTTAGTTGTAATTAACATTGTATGTGTATGATTAAAATTTGTTTTATTTTTATTAAAAAATTAATAAATTTTTGAAAATATAATATTAGTTATATTAGATAGAAATTATTCGGATATAAATTAGATTAGGCGGAAATCATTCAGATTACGCAGGATTTAATCGAATTGCTAACTTTAATAACTGTATAAGTATTAATCGACTCAATTAGTCACTATCTAACACCTATACAAAAAATTAATCGGCTATACAATCAGTTTTTGAATATATATATATATATATATATATACCATAAATAAATTTTTAGTGGACAAATCGCACGTTCATGACAACTAGATATAGAATAAATATATAATGTTAAGAAAAACATGATACTCGAAACCCATATTATTTTATTAAATAATGATTTAACCTTTACACTCAATTTTTATTTTTATTTTTTTTTACCAGCGACATAAATATCAAAAAAGAAATCTAGAACACCGGTCCTACCATCGATGAATGCAGTCCAAACCTCCGACCCGCCCGAGCCAAAATATCTGCCTTGGAATTCAACGACCGTGGGATGACAGATAAGACACAACTTGAGAACAACGATTGCAGTTGACTAAACTCCTCGTGGTAGACCTCGAACGCCGGCCAATCCTCTCGATTCTGAAAGACCTGCCACGCCATCTCGCAGTCTGTGGAAATCTCGACCTCTGCAATCCTCCTCTCCACTAGCGCCTCCATGGCCCGTAAAACCGCTTCCAGCTCGGCATGAAGCGGCGAAAGGCACCGGTGTCCTTTCTCTGATCCCGTCAATAATCCGTCCACTGAATCTGGAAAGGCTATCCAACCAAATCCCGAATGGAGATCTGTGGCTTTCCAGGAAGCTTTCACGTAACATTTGTAACCGGTGAACGACTGATTAGCTGTGGAAAGAAAAATCAATGCAGACTTACTAGAGTCGGACTCTGACTTCAGATAGGCGCACAGAACCTCGGTCGTAGTGCGGGCCCTCGTCCACTCTTTGTAATCCAAGAGTGCTCTCTGTAACACTACTTTAGGGTCCAAATCGATGTTCGAATAGCAAAAAATATTTCGTGCTTTCCAGATTTGCCATATAATCCAGGGGAAGGAATCCCCTTCTTGCTGTGGAGGCATTCTCGCCATTAGATAATCCATATTAGACCAAATAGAATCCCTCGGGAACTATCTGGCGCTAAAGGGATTGGTGATAACGCCCAAACTTGACGTGCGGGAGGACTCTCAAAAATCACGTGTGCTATCGATTCCTGTTCGGCCCCACATCTCGGGCATTGGGGATCCCCACCCAAACCACGTATGGTCAAATTTTGCAAAACTGCGATACTACCAGTCATAATCTGCCAAATAAAATGCTTGATTTTGTTAGGGCATTTTATCTTCCAACTATTCTTATATAGCGGATCTAATGAAGGCCCACTATGTGGTTGATCCTCCCTCGATTCCTCGCCACTAAGTAAGTAACCCACTTAACCGAGTATCGTCCTGAGTTGGTAAAGTACCATACCCACTTATCTACACGTTGGGCCTTCGAGATTTTCATAGCCAAAATTAGTTGAACATCCCTAGGATTAAAGTATTGTCCAATTAGCCACCCGGACTTCCAGTCGTTCTGCCACATAAGAGAAAATTTCCACCTTTGAACCACTAATACTCTCAGGTAGACCAAGGTACATCCCTAGACCTCCCTGTTTCTGAATCCCTATTATGGTACGAACTGCATCAATAGATGCTTGCTCGACTCTGTTCCCAAATTGGATCGAGGACTTATCAAAGTTTATCCTCTGACCCGAAACTAGCTCATACTCCTTGAGGATATTTAATATTTTTGTTGCCTCCATTATGCTAGCTTTACAGAAGAATAGTGTGTCATCGGCAAATAATAAATGTGACACTGACGGACTATTCCGTGCTCTCCTAATACCGGTGAGAGACTTCCCAGCAACCGCTTTATTTATTTTAGCTATAAGTACTTCGGTACACAAGATGAACAAATAAGGTGACAGGGGATCCCCCTGTCTTAGCCCCCTTTGTGGCACAATTCGTCCCCCTGGCGTCCCGTTTATTATTACTGAATACTCAACACTTGTTATACACCACATAACGCATCTAACCCATTTCTCACAAAATCCAAATTGAATTAATAAGGATTTAATGAAACTCCACTCTACTCTATCATACGCTTTGCTCATATAGGATTTATAGCCATGATATTTTCCCGAACTGAACTATTTGTTCTTAGTGCATGAACCATTTCTTGGGCAATTAAAATGTTATCCAAAATTAGGCGCCCAACCACAAACGCCGATTGCGTGTCCGAAACCAACTTCGGTAGGACTCTTTTCAGTCTCAAACACAAGATTTTAGAGATAATCTTGTAACTAATATTGCATAAACTAATTGGTCTGAACTCCGTCATACTAGTTGGTCGCGCCATCTTTGGAATAAGACAAATATTAGTCTTGTTCAAACATTTTTCAAAAGAACCCTGCTCTAGGAATCTGTTGATCAACTTTACCAAATCGGCCTTAACGATCTCCCAGGAAAACTGATAAAATTGCATCGTCAAACCATCCGGTCTTGGTGCTTTATCGGGACTCATTAAGAAGAGAGTATTCTTGACCTCTAGCTCTTCTACCGGTTGCATCAAGATTTGATTATCTCTTGCCGTTATTTTGTTCTCCACATCCTCTAGTGGGCCCTGCGGGACCCCAATAGTAGAGAATATATGACTAAAATAATCAGTAGCCTCGTGAACTATATCAGCCTCTTTGGCTACCCATGATCCATCGCTGGCTACCAATCCTGATACCTGATTCTGCACTCGTCGTTACTTAACCTTGGCGTGAAAAAATTTGGTATTCTCATCTCCCTCCTGGAGCCATTGATTTCGATTTTCTGTTTCCAAAAAATTTTCTCTTCCAAATATGCCTCCTTCAGGCTTATAGTAGCCGCTTCCAATCCCGAAGGATTTGGTACAGCAGCGGTGGCGCATTCATCTACTAATCGTCTTAAATAAGTAATTTTCTGTTGTCCCAATTGAAAATTTTCCTTTCTCCAGTGTGATATCTCCTTGTGACACCACTTTACTCTCTCCGAAAAGGAATCATTTTGGTTCCTGCGAAAAATACTTTGGGTCCAACTGCGTTCTACAATATCTCGGAACCCTACTTGCCCGATCCAACGCTTATCAAAACAGAAACGTGGTCGGTTTGCCGGCGTACCACCTTCCTGAAATGTACCAAAAATTGGTTATGGTCCGACCCAATCATCTCTAGATAATGTATTACTCCATTCGGGCATAAATCATGCCAATGGACATTTCCATACGCCTTGTCGAGTAGGCACTTGACAACTCCATTTCGACGGATTCCTTACCAAGACCATGTATTTCCTAGCTTATGAAATTCCAACATACCACAACTTCTAATCATTTGATTAACATGTAAACAAGAAATAGCACTTCGTAAACCCCTCCTTGTTTTTCATGATTTCCTGATATCTCATTGAAATCACCTATAGTAACCCAAGGGCTGGTTCTCATGGTACCCATTCTTGTTAACCGTTCCCAAACATTTGGTCTATTACCTCGCAGTGGTTCACCATATAAGAATGTTATATGAGATCTTACGTTAAATATATCTAAAGATATGTCAATCATATTCTTGTCTTTATGATTTACTGTGACATTGTAATTATCTTTATACATTAAGGCTAATCCTCCGCTTAGTCTGATCGGTTCAACTGTTATCAGATTAGCAAAGCCCAAATGCAATTGTATTTTTTCCAACAATTGTAATTTATTTTTTGTTTCTGATAAAAATAAAAACTCTGGTTTACAAAGTTTCCAAATGTCTCGAAGATAATTTATTGATAACTTATTGCCTATGCCTTGGCATTTCCAACAAATAAATTTAAAATTCATTATTAAAATTAAATCTGCTTGGAGTTTATATCTAACTCCTTAATTCTGCCTTCCCTGGGCTTAGGTACTCTTGGAGTTGGGCGTGGTGAGCCCACTAAGGCCATTTTCTTTATGGCTACTCCTCTCAAAGGGGTAAGAGATCGATTTCTTGCCCTCCCCGTTCCAACAATTTGTTTAGCTGCCCGGTTTGCCTTGTATTTTTGCAGTTTTGTGGCCATTTTTTCATGAACCTGGGCTTCTTCTTCTATTGTTAGCTCAGTTTGGTTGTTCATAACAGCCTCCATGGCTACCTCCTCCAGAATCTTTTCCTCTCCCTCGTCAGCCTCGCTAATGACCAGGTCATCAACTGCTGCCAACTGTTCCTATGTCATCTCCAGAGGATCTCGATCTGACCCATCTACATATCCTATCTTCGAATCTCCTTCAGTCTGAGTGTTGTCCTTAGTTTGAGTGTTCCCAACTGGTCCAATTTCTGTTTCTTCTCGTCTTCTTGGAACAAAGGTCGTCTGACCTTCTTTGTTGACAAGGGTGCATCAGGTGCTGCGACGTGGCCGCGGACTGCCTCAATTAAGAGCAAAGAAGGAGTCTACAAAATTGGTATGGTTAAGAGTAATCCTTAATACTAACTGGGTTATTTCTGATAATTGGAAAAATCGAATTTGGCCATGGATTAATTTTTGTGCTTTCGTGTTGTTCCTTGTGACGTGGCAGGTCTGAAGGCCATTATTTCAAGATGGTCAACTACAAACCGAGGTTTCTGGATCAATAGGGGAATATGTGCCTCCGCAAACAGGTCAGGTTCCAAATGAGGACAACGGTGGAACTATGGCCCAGCAAGCGGATTCGGTCGAAGTGGATGACGACAATACAATTGCAGATTCGGGAACAGTGATGTCTCCAACTGTTGATGGGGTATAGCTGGAGGCGGAAGATGCTGATAACGAGCATGATACTACCCTCTCATACTCAGAGGATGACTTACTGGATGATCTAGCTTTCCAAGCAGCAATGGTAGATATGCAAAACATAACCGAAGCTGATCGAGAGAAGATCAACACGGAATTTGCCCAGACATTGCAAAAATATAGTGTGGCTAGGCAAGTTAAACGACCAACAGTACCAAGTAGACCGACTTTTAGGACTAACACACCAATTTGAGGTGTGAGTTATCTTTGGCAATGAAAGCGATGTTGCCCAGGAAAACACCAAGGCAAGCGCTAGCTAAGGAGGGCATATGTAAGGATAAGGACAAGAGTTCAATGAAGTTTTAAATTTTATTATTATTTAGATGTTTAATATCCTTTGTGGGAATTGCCAAGGGATTGGTAACAAGGTTTTAATTAGCTACTTGCGAGATGTTTGGAAACGGTTTAGGACATAATTTTTATTTCTTTTTGAGACTAAAAATAATTATTTTTTAATGGAAAAATCAGAGTCATTTTGGTTACAGTTTGTTAACTACAGTAGAACCAATTGGTACAAGTGGAGGTTTAACACTTTTTTATCCAGAAAATAGACTAGTTAATATAAATTATAAAAATAAAAATATGATAGACATAACTTCAGAATTGAATGGTAAAATAGTCCACATTACCTTTATTTATGGTGAACCAATTCAACACAAAAGAGATGTTGTGTGGGAACGATTAACTAGAATGAGGATACAACGATTAGAGCCATGGCTAGTAATAAGGGATTTTAATAAAATATCTGGAAATCATGAAAAGTCAAGAGGGCCTTTGAGACACGCATCGACATTTGCGGCATTTAATCAGATGATACAAGATTGTGGGTTGATTGATTTTCCAAAACTAGGCAACCATTGGTCCTGGCGGGGGGTATGACAAACTGGAGTCGTCCGCTGTATTCTGGATAAAGCTTTTGGGAATGAAGAGTTGCATGATGTTTTCCAATAATTGGTTGTTGAATATTTGGACAAGATTGGGTCGGATCATAGACCTATTGTAGGACGGTTTTTGGATAATGCAATTTTGAAGAAAAGTCAATTTATTTTTGACAAACGATGGATCGGGAAACCGGACTTTAATGACGTTATCCAAAAAGTTGGGTGGGTCAACATCATAGTCGAAAGGTCACCTCCAACGATAAATTGAAGACTTGTCGGCGTAAAATTTCACACTGGAGGCAAAATACTATTTTGCCTGGTCGAGAGAACATAAATAAGTTCAAACAAGAATTGGAAAATTTAAAATATAGTGCCTCACCAAACTCAGAGGGGATTTTGCAAGTCACAAAGGACCTCCATCACGCTTACGATGAAGAGGAGTTTTACTGGAAATAAAAAAGTAGAAACAAATGATCGAGGGAAGGGGATGAAAACGCAAACAAATTTTCATGCTCAAACGAAGCAGAGGAGAACGCGAAATAGAATTATTGGGCTACACTCGGGGAAGGATATTTGGTTAACGAAGGAGGATGATATTCTCCGAGAGGCACCGTCTTATTTCTCCAGTCTTTTCTCTAGTAATGGCGATGCCACTATGTATTTGGCCGAATTAGAGCCTAAAATTAGTGAGATGGATAATCGATTTTTAATGCGGAAAGCTAATGTCCAGGAAGTGCAACAAGCCCTGTTCTCGATGAATCCGAATAAAGCACCCGGGCCAGATGGGATGACGGCATTGTTCTTTCAGGAGGCTTGTGACTTTGTAAAGGATGATCTCGTTAAGTTGGTAAATAATTTTTTGCACCAAGGCACTTTTGAGTATAGCTTAAATGGGACTAATATATGCCTGATTCCAAAAATTTCTCGACCGAAACGGATGATGGAATTTTTACCGATTAGTTTATGCAATATTGTATACAAGATCATATCTAAGGTGATGTGTCTGCGACTACGACGAGTATTACCGAAATTAGTATCGGAAACATAATCTGCGTTTGTACCGGGGAGATAAATCTCAAATAATATTTTACTAGCCCAGGAGATGTTTCATGCTCTTCAGACTAATAATTCAGTGTTGAGATCTTGTTTCGGAAGCTGGGGTTTAACGAAGCATGGATACGTTGTATCATGTATTGTATTACAAGTGTGGAATATTTTGTACTGCTAAATGGTAGGTCTAGGGGATGTATTAAGCCAAAGTGTGGACTAAGGCATGGTGATTCTTTATCACCTTATATTTTTATACATTGTACGGAGGTGTTAATCTCAAAGATACGGGATACAGAACGATGGGGATTAATTACGGGTATCTCCATTGCTCGAACTAGCCCGTCTATGACACATTTGTTATTTCCGAATGATAGTATTTTCTTTTGCAAATCATCAAAAGAGGAAACACAACAAATTTTGAGGAAACTTAAGGAATATGAGCATATCTCTGGTCAGCAAATTAACTTTGCGAAGTCGTCAATTTAGTTTGGCTAGGGGTTATCAGATTGTGACAGATTAGAGGTACAACAAACCCTGGGGATTCATAATGTGGGAGGATTAAGGTCTTATTTAGGGTTAACTGAGAATATTGGTGGGGCAAAAACGAATGTTTTTGCTTTTATACGAGGAAAACTTAGGGACATGATTAATAGCTGGTCTTATAAATTTTTATCAAAAGAGGGCAAGGAGGTTTTAATCAAATAAGTCCTTACAGCTCTACCTATATATGTGATGTCATGTTACCGCCTCCCGAAGACGGTTGTTCATCAGTTAAATGCAGCAATTGCGGATTTTTGGTGGTCCAACCAAGGAACATCAAAGGGTATCCATTGGCAAAAGTGGAAGAACCTTTGTAAACCGAAGTCAAAAGGTGGGTTAGGGTTTCAAATACTAGAGGATTTTAATTTGGCTTTGTTAGCGAAACAACTTTGGTGGATTCTTGAATATCCAGAGTCTCTTTTGACTCGCGCTCTGAAAGGCCAATACTTTAAGGATACTTGTCCGTTGACGGCTAAATAGAGGGCTAATCAATCTTACGGATGGCGGGGTATAATCTCAGCCATATCTCTGTTATGGGAGGCAGATTAAAGTATGGAAAGAATCATGGATTCTGGATATTATACCTCATCCGGCGATAAAGATGCCATTTACATTGTTTCCCCACCTTACAGTGGATCAATTCATTGATCAACGGTCAGGAACATTGAAGGAAATTTTGGTTCATCAATACTTTGATCCTAATGATGTCCAACTTATATTGGGGATCCCGATTCCCCGACGGTTGCGCCGGGTTACTGGGGTTGACACTTTACCAAGATAGGATGATACTCTATTAAATCAGGATACCACACGGAGGAAACATTTTCTCTGCTCCCGGTGGGCTGCTATGGTCCAAATTTTTAGGCATTATATAAGAAGGTGTGGCAAATTAATTCCCCAAATAAGATTCGTCACATTTTATGGCAAACTTTATCGGGTAGTATTGCAGTTAACCAGAACCTAAAGTATCGGGGGATTAACTGTGATCCAGGTTATTTAAGATGTGTGGCACAATGTGAGTCTATTGATCATGTTCTTTCTAGTGCCCCTTGGTTATACATGCATGAGCCCTATCGGACATCCCATATGCGATACATGTTTTCTCGGGGGAATCAATTTGCTATAACTTGGATTACCTATTTTGGCGGCTACCGAAATCTGGTGATGTCAAATATTTTCCTTGGTTAATTTGGAATATATGGAAGGCAAGGAATGACCATTGCTTCTCAAATATATCCATGGATCCTCAAAGTATTTTAACATGGTCGAAGGTGGAATATGAGGAATGGTCAAGGGCTTGTGCACAGTTAGCAGTTCCTCGATATTGGTCATTGGGCCACTCCTTTACACGGAAATCCTCATGGATTTTCCCTTCTACAACCAATTCAGGGTTCACGGGGATCATGTATCTTGTGGACACTTCCTGGAAGATGACGGACCTTAGTACAGGGTTAGGGTGGTTTGACTTTCCATATTCGGTAGAAGGTGTTTGTACGGGTGCTCGATGCGTCAATCGGAGCTTGTCGGCTCTATATGCGGAGGTAGAAGCTATTTTGTGGGCCATGTAGTCACTGCTGGCAATCCAAGTTTTGGAGGATGAGATGTCGACAGACTGTGAGATAGTGCTGGAGGTCTTGGACAAGCCAGGGGATTGGCCAGCCTTTCTCCCATACCAGGAAGACTTCACACGGTTAACTTCTATGTTTACTTCTTTTAAGTTTTTAGTAGGGCTAATGCTCTAGCCATGTTTGTTAGAGAGCAAGACTATAGTTGATTGTAAACAACTCATGTTATGCTTTTCTGCACTTTTATATAATATTGTCGTTGACAAAAAAAAATGCTATCAACGAATAATTATCCAAAAAATGGATGTATACATAATCAGCTAAGCAAATAAATATAAGAAAAAGTAGACTAATATTACCCATTTTATATTATAAATTATTAGAATAATCCATTTTTAATTACTTAAATAAGCTATTAATTCTAAAAATACTCTATTTGCATTGTACTTTTAATTTTTTTGTTCACATTCACTAACAAGAGTAATTTCCTGTGTTTTTTCTTTCTTTGTGTTTTTTCTTTCTTTATAGTTTCTCCAAATTCAAATACTTCAGTTTGTTTAAGATTCAATTTTAGGTTGTGTTACAATTAAAGGTGATTGATTAATATGTTGGAGAATCATGCTAGGTTTCATTTTTGTTTTATCATATGGTTTCGTTTGATTTAAGTTTTTTCTTTGATTATGCAATAACCATATTATATTGAACGATCGATCCTAATTGAAGTTGCATCAAATTATTTCGTGAATCGTACAGATCGATCAGTCTCTACACGGATCGGTCAATACGAACATCTATGGAAAACGTAACACGTCTATGGATGTCTGGCAGATTTGCAGAAAGTCCACCAAACAAAAAATTTAGTAGACTTGCAGAAAATCTACCAAACTGAAAATTTTCAATATCACAACCTTAAGACAAACAATTTGGCTATATTATTACATGGAAGTTCGTAAAAAATGAATCATGACTGATAGAACTAAGACTTTTTTTGTTTCTTATCAATATTTAAACCTTTAAAAAGTAAAAGTATTCATTTTGAATAGTTAGAGTTAAAATTTTTCATATCTTTTTAAATATATATATATATATTCTTTATCTAAAAATTGTGATTACAATTTTTATTTTTATTAGGTAAATGGTATTTTGATAATTAAAGCTAGTAAAAAATAGATTATATAAATAATAATTTTTAAATAAGTTATTTTAATAATTTATAATATAAAGTGAGTTATTTAAGTAAATTTTCCTAAATATAATCCATAATTTAAATAGTTGCAACCCCTTGGTGAAAGGAATAAAGGGCACTTGTTAATTAAATAACATTTAATTGCAAAATGACCCTTCACTTAATCATACCAACAAGTGCACAAATTTGGCAAAGATATAACCTTTGGGATACGTCAAAAGGCTCAAGTTTTGACAAGTTGTTCTTAACAAATTCGCTCCATATCATCATAGCGCAATTGTGAGAGATTTGCATCCAAACCCACTCTTCAACTATTCCTCTAATTTGAGAATAATGCCATCGTTTTCTTCCTCTCTCTCCTGCCCAACATTTCGCTCACGTACCTCGTCGTCTCCATTCTTGTCGAATCATCATTCTTCGCTGATCAATGGTGACCAGAGACGGTCACTTTCCTTCCATTCCGCTTCTCTTCAGGGTTTCAATCTAGATGAGCTTTGTGTTAGATCGCAGAGGAAGCCTGTTCAGAGCTCTGTTGTTGTGCAAGATGGTACCTTTAATTCAATTCTCGATTAGGCTTTCTTCTTTATTCCTTGTTTAGCGGGTAACTTTAAGCTTGGATATATAGGATTGGTTTCAGTAGTTAACCAAAGACTCATTGATTTAGATATGTTTTTGTATATAAACAAAACAATGCGTAATGTTCTAATGCTTACACATGTGTTTTAGGCGCACTAGCCACTAAGTCAAGTCCGGTAGAGGAACTGAAAGATGTAGGACTGGTAACGATTCCTTCACTAGATGCAGACAAGGTTGCAACAGAGTCTGATGGCAACGAACACAAGTCCTCAGTTAGTATCACGGTGGTTGGAGCCTCTGGTGATCTTGCCAAGAAGAAAATATTCCCAGCCCTTTTCGCACTTTACTATGAAGGTTGTCTTCCTGAGGTAAAAGGCCTTCCACTCTTCCTTTCTTGCTCATGAATGTTATCATTAATTGATTGGTAAGCTGTATTTCGTCGCAGCATTTTACAATATTTGGCTATGCAAGGAGTAAGATGACAGATGGTGAACTTAGAAACATGGTCAGCAAAACACTGACATGTAGAATTGAAAAGAGGTGAGTTAATGTAGTTTTGCGATTTCTCCCTTTTGTTTTCGAGTTTTTATCATGGTAAATACCACCAAAACATTGGTCTTTTTACTTTGTTTCTTTGAAGTTTGGTCCATTGTCAGAGATGGTTTGTTTAAGATTCAACTATGTTGTTTCAGGGAAAACTGTGGTGAAAAGATGGAAGAGTTTCTCAAGAGATGTTTTTACCATTCGGGTCAGTATGATTCTCAGGAACATTTTGTTGCATTGGACAAGAAGCTCAGGGAACATGAGGTACTTTGATGTTTTTATTCGCTAAGTTTTCAAATTTATTTTCTGCCTCGCAACCAGATTCCATCATTGCCTCATTTTTCTAAACGCTAGTTCAGGGCATGCATTATCTTGGTAGGTGATATGGTGTATATTATGGCACCTGGACACAGAAGTGGGGCAACTATAATTGTTTCTGAAAATGTACTTTTTATTTTTGAGGTGTCCTTACTCCTTATCCATCACATAACTTTTGCAGGGTGGAAGACTCTCAAACCGCCTTTTCTATCTTTCAATCCCTCCAAATATCTTTGTTGACGCAGTGAAATGTGCAAGCTCTTCTGCTTCATCTGTCAATGGATGGACTAGGGTCATTGTCGAGAAACCTTTTGGACGAGATTCCAAAACCTCTGCTGCTTTAACAAAGTCCCTTAAGCAGTACTTGGAGGAAGACCAAATATTTAGGTGGAGATATTGTGGTTATGTTATTGTATATTTGGAATGATGATGGTTTAGATTCCTAGCTGATACGAAAAGTTGACTTTTACAGGATAGACCATTACTTAGGAAAGGAGCTAGTAGAGAACTTGTCGGTTCTTCGTTTTTCAAATCTTATATTTGAACCGCTATGGTCAAGGCAGTATATAAGGAACGTGCAATTTATATTTTCCGAGGATTTTGGCACTGAAGGACGTGGAGGGTAATCTTTGTTGTCCTCTGTCTGACTTCTAAGGTCTCTTCAGTGTTAAATCCTATCTTTTCACACTCTTCTATTCTTTGATTTCAGGTACTTTGACAATTACGGAATAATAAGAGATATAATGCAGAATCATCTGCTTCAGATATTAGCTCTTTTCGCCATGGAAACACCTGTTAGTTTGGATGCAGAGGATATCAGAAATGAAAAGGTCTTGTTTTGTTCCCTCTCTTATAATATGGTTGATGTTAGGATGGAATTTTGAAATCCTCAGCATTTTAGGTAAAGGTACTACGTTCAATGAGGCCAATACAACTTGAAGATGTGGTGATAGGACAGTACAAGAGCCATACCATAGGAGGAGTAACTTATCCAGGCTATACCGATGATAAAACTGTGCCAAAAAATAGCCTGACACCGACATTTGCAGCTGCTGCACTCTTCATTGACAATGCAAGATGGGATGGCGTGCCTTTTCTAATGAAAGCTGGGAAAGCATTAAACACCCGGAGGTACCAAAATTTAGAATTTTTCTTCAGAAGTTTTATGCTTTGCCTTTTCCATATGTAATGTATTTATGTTTGTTGACACAGTGCGGAGATAAGGGTGCAGTTCAGACATGTGCCTGGAAATTTATATAACCGAAATTCTGGTACTGATCTTGACCAGACCACAAATGAGCTTGTCATTCGCGTCCAACCAGATGAAGCAATCTATTTGAAAATCAACAACAAGGTCCCTGGTTTAGGAATGAGATTAGACCGGAGTAATTTGAATCTTCTCTATTCAGCAAGGTGAGTTGAGAAGTTTTAAAGAAGAGGTTTTAGGTTTTGTTTTTATATGTATTTCTCAACTTTATCTAAACTTGTTTTTCGTATACCCTTTCGTTGTTTAAGGTATTCGAAGGAGATCCCAGACGCATATGAGAGGCTTCTGCTAGATGCAATTGAAGGTGAACGCAGGTTGTTCATAAGAAGCGATGAACTTGATGCTGCTTGGGCACTTTTCACTCCATTGCTCAAAGAGATAGAGGAAAAGAAGACGATCCCAGAAGTCTATCCTTACGGGAGTCGTGGTCCAGTAGGTTCTCATTACCTAGCCGCAAAACACAAGGTCCAATGGGGAGACCTAAGTCTGGATCAGTAGTGAAAGAGTGGAAGAATCAATGCAACAGTTTTTGTTCATAGATTCACGTCTAAGAATTCTGATTAATTTCTGTTGCTTTATTGGAGAGTGGAGACCATGGAAATTTTCTTCACGTAGTTTTTCTTTCATTTACAGATAGAAGTAGGTTTGCTTGGTTATGTATCTTGAATAATAAGGGTTTCAGTTTCTACCTTATTGTTTCCACCGTATTGGCCCTGCACTAAAGTTTAGAGCAGCAGATGAAGAAAAAAAACAACAAAATAGTGTATAGCCTATGAAAATACTTGAGAAACATGATTCTCTACTTATCACATACAAAAAACAAAATAATTGAATACGAGTTAGACTCTGTGTTCTGATCTTGAAGATTGGTTGAAGCACCTTGTGGTCACTCTAGGAATTTATAGTCTAGAAGAGACGGAGGAAGATATGTCTGAGCTGCCGCAGAAGAAGGATCATTGGGAGGATAAATATACTCTTTTCCATAGCCAAGTTCCTTCATTAACTTGGTTGGTGCGTTCCTTAGGTGTAGAGGCACTCCTTCGTTCTGTCCAATCGAGTCCTTCACAACTTTACGTGCAGTTTCTATTGCTCGGTAAACTGCAATGGATTTAGGAGCCAGTGCCAAGTAAGCAGTGCATTGGGCAAGAATTACATTGCATTCAGGCATACCCAAGAAATGCGAAGCTTGATAACACGCAACCGCCTGAGTAAGAGCTGAAGGGTCGGCAAGGCCAATGTCCTCACTTGCAAACCTTATAAGTCTCCTCGCAATGTAAAGCGGCTCTTCACCAGCCTCAAGCATTCTAGCCAGCCAGTAGATTGCAGCATTAGCATCCCCTCCTCTCATAGACTTGTGAAGTGCGCTAATGAGGTTGTAATGTTGTTCCCCTGCTTTGTCATATGCCAAATGTTTGCACTGAAGAGCCTCCTCTGCATCATCAAGAAATACAACCCCAGAACCAGCTCGAGCGTTAGCCATGGTAGCTGAGATTTCCAAAGCATTTAACGCGACGCGTGCATCGCCATCACAATTGTTAGCCAAAAACTCAATGACAGCATCATTAACCTCAACGCTATTGGAGAGTCCTCTATCGGAATCATCTACAGCTCTTCTAAGAAGGGTCTCAACATGATTGGGTTTCAAAGGATTAAGAGTTAGAACTCTACAACGAGAGAGCAAAGGAGTGATCAAATGGAAAGATGGGTTCTCAGTAGTAGCTCCAATGAAGAGGATACTACCATCTTCAATGACAGGCAAGAATGAATCTTGCTGTGACTTGTTAAACCGATGAACCTCATCCATAAACAACACAGTTCTCTTTCTACCCTCAAGATTAAGCCTTTTAGCATTCTCAACGGCGTCTCTAACATCTTTAACACCGCTAGTCACCGCAGACAAGGAGACGAAGCGATACAGAGACGGGTCCTTAGAAGAATTGATGAGAGATTTGGCGATTGAGGTTTTTCCAGTGCCAGGTGGACCCCAAAAGACAATGGAAGGTAGACGATTGGATTCGACGGCGGAACGGAGGAGAGAACCGGGCGAGAGGAGATGGTCTTGACCTACGACGTCGTCGAGAGTGCGAGGACGCATACGCTCTGATAAAGGCTGGTGTTGACGATGGCTGGAAGATGACAACTTGAGGCGTTTGTTGGAATCATCAGACGCGATGGGAATTGGGGTTTTGAAATTCTGGCGTTTGCTGGAATCATCAGCCACTACAGGATTTACGGATTTGGAATTGGAGCGAAGGAAGCGGTCGAGTTTGGGCTGCGAAGTTGCAGTGGTGGTTTGATGGGAAGAGCGGTGTGAGAGAATCCAGTCAGTGGCTTTTTGCATGGAATCTCCACCGGTGGCCGTCAAAGCTTCGGCGGCCAAATCGCTGGAAAACCCCATGCTCACTAGCTGCTCCATCTTATACTACTCCTTTGTTACTAAGTGCAAGCCACCTTAACAATAACTACACTGTTTTTCCCTTTTGTGAAAGACTTTTCGCAATAGGCTGATTTACTAATATTGTGTAATATTGTGTGAAATATCTAAAATTATTAATATGGTGTGTATTTTTTGATAATTATTAATATGGTGTCTACAATTTTTAAAATCTAAGTTTTTTTTTGAAAAATTAATTTAATAGCGAAAATATCATTAATGAAAATTGCATACATCAATATATTCCACTATATAAAGTTTACTAAAGTGTGGTAGATTATCATATAAAGTGTAGTAGATTTTAAATACATTCATGGTATACTTTAGTAAGTAACATCCCTTCCATGGTAGACTTTACATAATCGATTTGAGAAAACAATTTCTAAGCGTAATAGATTGTTATTTAAAGTGTGGTAGACTTTGGTAAAGGTAACCAACATAATCATCGATCTGAGGAACCAATTTCTGAGCATAGTAGAGTATCATTCAAAGTGTGGTAGACTTTGAAAAACTTCATGGTAGACTAAAGGTAACCAACCTTTAATGGTAGACTTTACAGAATCGATTTGAGGAAGCAATTCTAAGCGTAGTAGACTATCATTCGAAGTATGGTAGACTTCAAAGACATTCATGGTAGACTTTAGTAAAGGTAGCCAATCCTTCATGGTAGACTATAAATCATCTATTTGAGGAACCAATTTATGAGCATAGTAGATTATCATTTGAAGTGTGGTAGACTTCTTAGACCTTCATAGTAGACTTTGGTAAAGGTAATCAACCCTTCATGGTAGACTATAAATCATTGATTTGAGGAACTAATTTCTGAGCGTAGTTCGAATGGTAGATTTCGTAGTCCTAAATGCTATACTTTGGTAACCGTAACCAAAATTTTATGGTAGACTTTAAAGCATCAATGTTGGAAAGCAATTTCTATGCGTAGTAGACTAAGAATGGTAGACTTCATAGACCTTCATGGTAGAATTTGGTAAACGTAACCAACACATCATGGTAGAATATAAATCATCGATTTGCGGAACCAATTTCTATGCGTAGTAAACTATCAATCGAAGTGTGGTAGATTTCGTATACCTTCATGGTAGACTTTAATAAATGTAACCAACCCTTCATGGTAGACTTTAAAGCATCGATTTGAGAAAGCAATTTCTAAAGGTAGTAGACTTCGTAAACCTTAATGGTGGACTTTGGTAAAGGTAACTAAACCTTCATTGTAGACTATTTATTCGGGGAAGCAATTTCTATGCGTAGTAGATTATAATTCGAAGTGTGGTAGACTTCCAGACCTCCACAGTAGACTTTGTATGAGTATGGAGTAGTCGATTTCTTAGAGAAATGTCTTGTTAAGTAGACTATTGATATGTAGTAGACTTGGAAGGCCTTCATGTTAGACGTTTATAGAGTTTATTAGCTTTCAAATATAGTAGACTAATAAGGCCTTTAGATATGAGTGTGGTGGACTTTAAGGACACTGTTTGGTAGACTTTGTATGCGTCTATAAATCAATATGGTGGACTTTTGAATCAAATATTTGGATAGTTTGGTAAACTTTTATCTAGCCTAGACAAGTGACCTTGGAAGAGTATTGAGAAGTCTATTTATAAGAGAAATGTCTTGTTAAATAGACTATCATCGATTGATTGACGTGTTGTAGACTTGGAAGTCCTTTATGGTTTATGTTGATAGAGTGTATTAGTCTTCAGAATAGAATGTAGTGGAATTTGAAGACAATTATGATGGATTAACATTTGACTAGTTTGGTAGACTTTGATGATTTTTTTTATGTAGACGTAGGGCAATCCGAAGTCGGTGGTAGATTTGAGCCTAAGTGTGAAGCTAGGTTTGACAAATGTGAGTACGTTTAGTGGATTTTCTCATAAGTTTGGTAGATTTTCTTCGAACAATGTTGAAAAGAAAGGTGTCCATGTTGAAGAAGAGAATGATAATGTGAAATTTAGGTTCGACTATTGAAGATGTGAATGGTGCAAGTTCTAGTGTTGAAAATTTTATAATAGCATTGTGTAATGCTAATGGAAGGTGCACCTTAGATTGTAATCGGTAATCTACTTATTAGATTAAGAGAAATGTTGAATCTGTTTCAACAATCCTTCATCCACAATGCATTTGCAATCTTTTCGGCTAATTTCTAGTTTCCTAACAAAAGTATCGACTATAAATATTTTTCTGAGTATTACAGTAGTTGCTACTCTTAAAAGATATTGATGTCGCCATGACCATATCTGCATAAACATACAATCAAGCTAACACTAACGTCATAATATATGCATACATACATACTTACATACATTTAATATTGCACCGTAAAATGAATATAAGGTATTACATAAACTCAACATACATCCAATATTGCACCGTGAAGTGAACTTAGCCTCTCTTGGTGTAATCTATGAAGCTTGGGCGTATGGCTGCCCATTTGTGCTCATCTGCTGGTTCTTGTTGTTCCCAAACTGATGCATTGTCGATTGCTTAGACAAGAACTGCGTAGAGTTGTAAGAATTTCCATTCCCCCGAGGTTCAGTTCACCCTCTAAGTTCAGCTTATTGACTCTAAAGCTTGCAGTCGCATTTTGACGTGTTTATTCTCATTGTTTAGCTATGATGTTCCTCTTTGCACAACATTAAAAAAAGAAGAAGACACATTAGGGATACAGATATATGCAAAATATGAAGTATGCTGTTAAGACATCAATCTTTTAATATTACTCCTATAATGAAAGTGCAAACAAAACTTGACTCTTGCAAGTATTTTTGATTATTACTATCGGATCTCACACATGTTGGTGAAATTTATATGACAAGAGCGTATCTCTTAACTCTGCAGTTTATCTTTTTCTCAGTAACAACAGAAAATCCTCTCTAAATATCAAGAAGCAAACTTCAACACATTAGGCACCAATTACAAGCCTTTAAGCTAATGTAACCAATTGGGCCAAGTACAAGCACAAAGCCATCTTCCTTAAGATAATCTTCACTAATCAAATCAGTTGCATAAACAAAAAGCCCTAAAGATATGTTGTAGAAATCTTCACTAACCTCGCCAAACACCAAGAAGCAATGTCAAGACACTAGGCACAAGTAATCAATCAAGCTAAGTACAAACACAAAGCCATCTTCCTTAGGGTAATCAATTAACCAAATCAAGATCGTAGGACAATTTTCTTAGGGTAAATCTTAACTAATCAAAAATCAGCTGCATTAACAGTGTTTATAAAACACAAAGCCTTTAAGATATAGTGAGGAATATCTTCACTAATCATCCACTAACATTCACGATCAGATAAGCTGCACAAACACAAAGATTGAAATAAGATAAAATTACCTGTAACATAGTGACTTGAAAAGACAATGTTGTTGCTTTTTTCTGACTAGGCAGAGAAGAGAGAAAAAGACGAGAAGAGAGAAAAAGACGAGAGGAGACGGAGAAGAGAATAGTGAAGAAGATGAGAGGATACGGAGAGACGAGAAGAGGTGCGGCAGAGGCTTTGTAAAGGAGAAGAAGAATTTTGGTTTTTTTCTAAAATCAGAATATTTTAAAAACTTTTTTTTTCTTCAAAACCTCAAAATCTAAAACGCACCCTATTACTATTATACATATTTTTCACACAATTTTAGTAAATCTTTCTTCTAAATATTGATTTCAAAAACAAAATTTCTTCGTACACATTAGTAATCACAGTTTTTGTTTCGTGTAACCAATAATAAAAATAGATTTTATTATATAAAATAGAATATTTCTAATTACTTATTAACTGCATTATTCCATGTGTCAACTGTCATTTTTTTATTTATATTTAACAAAAAAAATAAAATTTCAATATATTTCTTTATCTCAAAATATTTATTTATATCCATAATTCTAATAAAAAGGAATGATATATCCGGTTTTATTTAAAATTTAAAATAAAAAATATTCATAAATATTTATATTATACTAAGTATAAAATTAAATAATACAATATTTAAAAATGAATTAAAAACGAATTTTCATATAAAACAAATATTTTTATATTCTTAATAAAAAATTTTAATAGAATAGAGTTGTCGAAACTAATTAATAATATTGTTCCATCTATCAAATCCAACGATCCAGAATTTTACAATATTTTTATATATTTTAAAATATATATTTTTTTAGATATTAATATTTATCACGAAATGATTATTTCTATTCACAATCCTAACATAAAATAAATTATAAATAATTATCTTTATTTATTATTATAATATTCTATTATATAATATTGAGTTTCACAAATTAATAATTAACGAGATCCTATTATATAAAGTTGAATTTCAAAATTTATAATTAATGGAATTCTTGCACATGTCAAATCCAACGATTTTAAATCTTGGACTATCATATTATATACTCCCTTCATTCCAAAATATATAATGTTTTGGGAAAAAAACGTGTTCCAAAATGTATGATGTTTTCAACTTTCAACGCAATTTTTATTGATTTTTTTAAAAAATATATTGATTATTTGTAGTCTACACATTGATTTATTATTAGCTGAATAATTTTTATATACATTAAAATATATTTTTAGTTGGAAAAGTAAAATATTAAATGATTTTTCAATTAATTGGAAAAACCTAAAACATCATATATTTTGGAAGAGAATGAGTATTAAGTTAGATTTTAAAAATTAGTAATCAACGAGATTATTCTACATGTTAAATTCAACGATTCAAATTTTTTTTACCATATCCTATTATATAAAACTGGATTTCAAAAATTAGTAATCAACATAATTCTAAAATATAATCCTATTATATAAAGTTGGGTTTTAAAGTTAGTAATAAACATGATTTTTCACACGTCAAATCAAACGATATAAATTTTTGGAATATCCTATTATATATTAAATTGAGTTTTAAAAGTTAATAATCAACGAGATTGTTCTACATGTCAAATTCAACAATATAAAGATCTGCAATATCTTATTATATTAAACTGAGTTCAAAAATTTGTAATCAACATAATTATTATTAATGTTATCTAAATATCTTATTATATAAAGTTAAATTATAAAGTTAGTAATCAATATAATTTTTCCATATATCAAATTCAAACAAGATTCAAAATTTTGCAATATTTTATTATATAAAATTAAATTTCAAAAAAAAATTAGTATCAACAAGATATCTAAATGTAATCTTAAATACAATATATATATATATATATATATATCAGATTTTTATCATAATGATGCACGATCCATATCTAGTATCATATGAACCATCTCTTTATACTCATGAATTACTCTGGAATTGTGAATTACACATGTGGATGGAAACAAATAGGTTAGTGGGAAGATGAATGCAACAATTGAGAAGGATTTATTGACCTATACGCCTAAGTTTAAAAAGCAAGTAAAATGTTCTTTACATGTAAAAGAGGAATAATTGTGTACAAAAATAATAAAAGGGAAGAAGGGTTAAAAATCATCAGGGCGATGAATCTCACCCATAAGAATACGATTGCTAGTGACTTTAAAACCGAGAAGAGCTGGATCTATCTGTCTTCCTTTCTTCCCTTTCTTCTTCCCTTTGCCTCCTCCTTCGTTTCCATCTACTGTTGTTGTTGACTCCACCACTTTCTTTATGGTGCTGTTGTTACTCTTTTTCAACATCTCACTGAACGATGCCTCTGACGTCGACCCTTTGCTTCCCGCTCCTCCTGCTTCTCGTCTCCCACCTCCTGATATCATCACGACTATTAATGTCTCATTTTCTCATATATTACTAAAGGATCCTAGTCAAGATATAGAGACTTACCTTCAACTCCACCATGCGAACTTGCTCCTGTCCTGTTACCTGTCTCTGACATACGCTCCAGCATTCCTTCGTGTGATGATGAAGAATGTGATGAGGGAGGCCTTTTTACCATTACTGAATCTTGTCCATGAGATGGAGCTACCAACCTACAAATAACCTCCTCTAATTTTATCAGCAGGTATATCGAGCTATATCTATCTTTCTACTCCTGCTCAACATCAGAATTCACAATCATTACCTATCCCTCCTTCGATCTTCTCCAACCAAGTTGCCACTGTATTGGTCTGCACCAAGAGAATGTCAAGATAAACCTTCAATAAAAACCGATACATGAATTCAGGAAACAGATATCTTTAGGATGCAATCACGCTATAATAAACATACCAGAGATATTGAAAGAAGGCTGCTGGCCAACCGTTGAACCAGGAAGCTCCCCTTGAATCAGGGAGTCTAATACTGCTTGTTTGCCCAATCTTTCTTGGGCTTCAAATGACGTTCTTCCCATCCCTTCTTTCTTTGGCGGCACATTGTTCCAACTTTTTACGTCATTCGGATTTTTGTTCATAGCAAACATATTACTGAAGGCTTCAGTTTCAGTCTGACTTGACCGTCCACCATCGATAATTCCAGAGAGTAAAGAATTATTACGGTGCAATGATCCCATATTCTTCCTATCTCCCGGTAATCTGTTGACCTGTTCATCGGAAAACGCTCGAGCCCCAAAAGCAGATGAAGCATTTAGACTACCACCATGGTCTGAAAGACCGCCAAGATTTTGAATCCCTGGGGTATGTCCTGAAGGAGCCATCCTGTCATAGGGATCCCCATGGTTCATGCTTGGAGACTCAGCAGATTGATGGCCAGGTCTCTGGTGGAGCAAGTCCATAAAAAGCTGCTTTGATCTGTCTTCTGTAGATCCACGTACCATCCATGAGTCAGATTCTTCACTCAATCTCCTCATTTCTGATCTCATTTTATGATGTTCAGCATCAATGTTTGATCTATGAAATTGTGATTCCGCCCAGTCCCCAACTACCTGTGTATCGGCTCCAGACCAGTGTCCTTCCATCGGATCAAATTGTGAAAACTGAGGTTCACCTAATGGTATACGGGGATTCTGATGATTGATACCCGGTGTAGAATTTCCCAATCTGCCAGAAGATTGTATGTGGGCAGCAGCATCCCGCAACTCCAGACCCTGAGAGAATCCAAGACCATTTATTGCATCCAGACTCATGCCTGATGCATTTACAGGTAAGGATGCTGATCGGTCAAATGGAAGGCCCTGCTCGAATAATTCTTGTCGAAGCTGTTGCTGATATGACAGGTTCCGCTCAAGTTGACCAAACTGATCCTGGAAGGGTGGCCTTTGCTGCTGTTGATGAAAGTCTAGTGGTCCACATCCTGCAGAGGAGCATGAACGCTGGATCCCAAGATGAGTTCTTAGAAGCTGATCATTATGATCAGATGGCCACAGAGGATCAAATTGTCTTTGTTCTTCCAATAGTGTATTGTGCCTTACTCCATTGGTCAGTTGCATCAGCTGCTCTTGCTGCCGCAGTTGATACTCCAAAGACCGGTTTGGTTCAGATTGTAGTTGTCCGTGTGGAGATTGCATTTGTCCATATTGAGAATGCATTTTTGTTGAAAGTAGCTGTTCAAGTAGCTCCCTCTGATGCCCTTCATGTGGCAACTGCTCAAAATTTCCTGTAGCAAGTTGCTCAATGTATGGTGCGAAATTTTGTGACTGATGGCCAGCACTTTTCTGCAGTTCATTTATTAACTGCTGCTCTAACAACATCTGGTCAATGTTGTTGGGTCGAGGAAAGTCATGTGACAGGCCAAACCTTGAATCGGGAGTCTGTCCTTGTAGAATCTGTTGAAAGTGTAATTGTCGAGCATGGGACTGTTGTTGCTCCTGTAAGAGTTTCTGATGCAGTCTCTCTTGTTCCAGCTGCTGCTGCTGCTGCAACTGAATCTTTTGCTGTTGTTGTAACTGAAGCTTTAGCTGCTGTTGCAATTGAATCTTCTGCTGCTGTTGCAACTGAATCTTCTGTTGTTGCTGCAGCTGAATCTTCTGTTGCTGCTGCAACTGGAGGGTTAATAAATGCTCCAGATCCTGAGCTTGATCACCTATATGTAAGTGTGACAGCATATCCTGATTTTGGAATTGCTGATGGTGATGTTGATTTGATGAAAGTTGATCGTGGTTAAAGAAGTTGGATTCATGTTCAAACTGCGACATCCTGTTAGCATCGAGGGACATGTTGGGATCAATTTGTGTAATTCTTCGCGGATCAATGGGCCGATTGTTTATTGATCCAGTAGGCTCCCCCACTGCATCATAAGACCTGTTTGGTAACGCATTAACTGGTGTACTACCGCTCTCTAGTTCAGACCACAACACACCAAATGGGTGTAGCTTATTTTCATTCTGTTTTCCAGAAGCCGCCTTAGTTGGTTCAGCAGGAACACTAGAGTGGCCAGAAAATTCCATTAAAGCATTATGCATACTAGTAGAGGATTTTACCGATGACGCATAACCAGAAACTCCAGCTCTTCCTGAAAATACATAATTTCTGATTTAGAAAAGAATTCGATCATTATTTTTAGTTATGACCAAGAAAAGAGATACTAAGAAGGTAATCAAAGCTCATACACAAGTATATAAAACCTGAAGAAAGACATGTTTTCACCCACACTGATGAACAAAAATAAGAAAAGCATAACAAACCTTCATCTTGAGCAGAGAAGTCCATGAAACTTCGGTCCTCACCATGAGGTGGTTTCACATAAACTTCTGACTCAGACCTCCTATGGAAATTATCCTGAGCTGAAGGGTTGTTATACATAGAAAATGAATGACCTGGGCCAGTTATATAGGATGAATCATTAGACTCTGCTAAGGGTGCAATTGATAAACCAGTCTCTGAATTTGCTTGTAGACTAGTCTCTTCTAGCTCACTCCTTTGGTCCCTGATCTGGGGATGGACACTTTCTGTCTTTAAATATGACATGACCCTGCCCAGATCTTGAAAAGGAGTTCCTTCTGGAGCGTTTGCCAAGCGGACCTGTAGATCTGTCCCAAAAAAACCTTGTTCAAACCATGAAATAATGTCAGAACCCTCGAATGGTCCCTGAATTACTCCTTGAGGATCAATATACAAGAACATGAACTCCTCAGGTGGCATAGCCCCTTCTGAGTGATTCACTTCAATATCTGGTTGCTGCAGCTTGCCCATAAAATCTTGATCAAACGGAGCAACAAGGGATTCACTCCCATCCAACACAGATAATTTAGTAAAATCAGATCTACCCACTTCAGGACTTCGTTGAGAAACTTGATAACCAGCTCCAACAGATCCATAACTTTCAGAAGCCACTGAGTTCAACTGTGAGACGCTTGAGGCACCCCCCAGACCTCCATTATGACTACCCAGTAATCCTACAATAGTTGTTGGACTTTTGTTCAGAATATATAAGACATAAAAAATGCCACTAATATCTTATCTAAGGAACAATGATACCGAAGACCTAGTTAACACCTATCACACATACCGGAATCATTATTTTGCATGGAACCATTTTCACCACCAACAAAGCCTATCAAAGCACCATCCGCTTTTGTCTCACTTCGGTCAGGTATGCGGCCTTTTACTGCAGTGACATGAAAAAAAGGTCAGAAATTTTTTCGTATAATGCTAGATGGAAGATAGAGGCCAGGTTTCAAAAAGTAACATATCTAGACTGTTTTCACCTAAGGATTCTTCCCCAGATGAAGTGTAGACTTCGCTATTAATGATCCTTCCCTTCCAAATGTCACTAAGGCTTGCCTAATAGATAGGATACCCGTCAACAACAGTTACACATAAAAATAGAAAAACTAATGGCACACTTGTGAAAAATGGTGATGGAAGCAAGTTCTCGGATAGGACCACACCTCTTCTTCAGCATCAGGTGCTATAAATGCAAGAGGTTTGATCACATCCACTTGAGTTATGGAGGCAACTTCCTCCATCTCAGTCGGTATCTTACCAGAGGAAAGATCAGGCTTTTGTTTTCTATACATATCAAGCAACTTACCCCTTGGATACCGAAACATAGAGGCTGCTGCGGTTTGTTTGCCAGGGATACTTTCATTTCCTAAGAAGGTACTTGTCCCTGCACCAATTGAGGATGTTGAAGAACCCCTACCAGTTACAGATGCCTTTCCTCGGCCCATGGTGAACCCTAAATTTGGGCCCCCAGCTCGTCCTCTATCAAGTCCAAACCCAGGTGCGGCACGGTAAGAAGTCAGCCCACCAGTCTGGGATTCCATCCTATGTCGTGGCCTCCATTTGTCACGAGGGTCAGAGTCCCGTTCAGAAATTGCACGGACGCTGCTAACCACAGATTGACCTTCAGTCTGAGGCTCTTCCTTGGCCTTGTTACTGTCTACCTTCTCATAACGAGTTTCTTTTTCTTTGTCCTCAGGACCCCACCTAGATGACCATTTGTTGTCGCGTCGAGATTCATTTACAGCAGCACGCGAATTAACATCGTGCCACTTATCAGAAGCAATATTTTTGCTGTCACCAGTTTCTCTGGTTGAGACATTGTCAATGCGACGTTCTGATTTTCTTCGATCCGCTTTCCTAGCACCGAGTAAACTAGTTTCTCTTTCCTCTTCGCGCCACCTGCGACTTGCTTCATTCTCAGGCACAATTTTCCTCCAGTCTTTTTTGTCTTCAGGAGCATCCAAGCGCCATGCATCCTTCAGATTTGCGTCACTGGGATTTCCCATGGGTACAGGAGTAGGAGATCGAACATCCTACCACAAAGAAAGAACATCATATGAATAGACAATACGAATAAAGAATATTTATGTTACAGAGAAACAGCGAAGCTCATCTGAAATTTTGATATTTTCGAGAGGCACAAAGAACAGGCATAGCATCTTCAAATAAAATATAATAAGATGAAAAAGAAAGAAGAAGAAAAGAAAAGTATTAGCATCTTCGTAGATGAAGTATTACCATCTTGATCTCGCTTGATTTCGTATAAAGCCACTGCGGAGACAAAGGAATGCTGCTATCTGATGCCAATTCTGCATTCAATAACAATAACAAGGTACTCAATCGGTGAAGAAAATCAGAGAAACGAAAGAGATACAAAGTCAGAAAACCAATAATGCCCAAATTAGAAACACGAATAAATCATTGGTTAATTTTTCCAGATCCCAAAGTTTGGAATCGGCAACAAAAGAATACTCCGTTTACCGCTCACTAATCCAAACATGAAACCGCTAATGCATCTAGGACACGGGGAGACGTGGATAAGCAGGTAGATAAAGATTGAATGATATCTTAGAACCCTAATCAGCAACATATTAGGTCAAACTTTAAACTATACATGCCTGCCGTATCCAATCGAAGTCAGATCCAGAAAGCAAACGATGACATTTGTTTCTCCGCATTCAAATCGACCAAGAGCGGAAGAAATTCAAATATCAAAATCAATCAAAGACACCCAGTTCAAATCAAAACGAAAAACAAGTGGAGGATTGATAGGGGAGAAGATGGAGGAAGTACCTTTTAACTGATCGGACGATTTGGAAAAGATGAGATCGTCAGGCAGATCGAACTTCCCTTCAGCCATGGCAGAATTGAAAACAACGGACTTCGAAAAATACGTAGAAGAAGGAGACGAAGAAGCAAGCGCACGCACACAGTAGAAGGAGAAAAGCAGAGGAGAAAGGGTTTTGTAGAGATTTGGCGGAGAAACTTTTCGCAGGTTTTCGAGTTTTGCTTTTGGAAGAGAAAAGCTATAGCGGTCGAGATCCGAGAGAGAGAAAACGAGAGTGAGTGAAGGAGCGAAAGAAAAGAAAGGCTAAGGACTTCCTTGTTTTCAACACCGATCCCACTTCGTCCACGTTTTTTTCTTTTCTTTTCTTAATCTAATCTCCACAATTATACATTGATGACTTAAATATTTTTCAAAATTCTTTTTTTTAAAGTATGGAAAATATCACAAGAAAATATTTTTTACTTATTTACAATTTAAACTACATTTTAGGTTACATTTAAATTACATTTTAAAATTTTTTTAGGTCACAAAATTTCGAAAGTTTGAAATTTTTTTTGGTCAAGGTAAATTTTTGGGGTTTAGATAGATTTTATGTATTTGTAGGTTATGTTTTAGTGTGATCGAGTTTAATAGAGTTATGTTCTAGTATTGTAGATTTTTGTAGAGTTTGGTAAATGTAGTTTATAGTGTGGTAAAATTTGGTCGATCTAGTTACTTATAGTGTAGTAGACTTTGGTCGGTCTAGTTAGTGTTTTATGTGGTAGAGTTATGTAGTATTGTGGTAGACTTTTATAGACTTTGCTAAATGTAGTTTATAGTGTGGTAGAGTTTGGTATATTTACTTATTGTGTAGTAAACTTTGGTTGGTCTAGTTATTGTTTTGTATGGTAGAGTTTGGATTTTTTACTGATAGTGTGGTAGCTTTATGCTGGTGTGTGGTAGATTTTGGTAGACATTGGTAAAGTTAGTTTATAGTGTGGTAGATTTTGGTAGAGTTATTATCTAGTGTAACAGACTTAGGTTTTCTTTTTTTTGCAGACTTTGGTAGAGTTTTTATTTAATTGTTTTCTTGTTTATTTTTCACAGGTAGGGGGATGAAAATAAATACCTTAGGAAGGTTGTTGGTGTTAGGTTTTTAAGAAATTCGACAATTATCAATTGACTAATCTAGTAAAAACCCTAAGCCCAAGGTCTTGTATTAACTTTGTGTGGAATTCTCTTAGGGTTTCGACTTGTGCAATGAGCGACTAGGGTTTCTCCTAACATAAAAAACGTGCCCTATATCACATATATAGGGAGTTTAAGTTAACCTAATTAATTCCTAGTTGAACTAGGATTAATTTAGGCTCAACCCAAAACACCTAATTAATTCCTATTTGAATTAGGATTAATTTAGGCCCAACCCAAAACACCTATGTATTATTACGCTCAAGTCATGAATCAGTTTTATAATGATCATTACCTATTGAATTGTCTCCATTTGCTTAGTATCTCAACTCACAGATTATAAATGGACTCTAGCAACCATTACAACCCCTAGTACCATATGACTTTGTCTAATCTCGATGTTAGAACCGACCACACGAGTAAGTACAAATGATCGCAGGACATTCCCAACAATCTCCCACTTGTACTGGAATCATATATTCCCAAAATCCCTTTGTCTCCATATCTCTATCTACTCTAAGGCAAGAGTTCGTGTCATCCTTATTTTAGTGAGCCAGATCAATGTTCATCGAATTTGAATTTGTACTGATAGAGCAAACAAGCGTCTATCACCTTATTTGAGCACGACCATGCATTTTATGGTATCAAATCTTTCAAAGGGCCCATAGATATATTTCTCCCGTATATAGGAGGGAAAAATTCCATCTTGTTCCATCCTCTATTCCTTTCTCACATTTCATGATATGCCCGACAAATTCCTTTATAACCACCAGTTACAGTTGGCGTTTGAAATTTTCAAAACATACCAATTCATGAGCAAGAAAACAACATGAACTAAGGTCTAAGGACTATACTCTATAGTCGTATGAGAATGTCTTATGACACTCATTATACGATCTCGTAGAGTTCTCATAGTGGGTCATTTCCGATGCTATGTTCATGTGACACACATCTATGTGATTGACTTGATACTTATTATCAATGACTCCATGAAACTTAGTCATCAATCACCTCACATACTAGCTATCTCGTTATTAGTATCCCACTTTAATAACCATTGACTAGAGAATGAAATAATTCATGCATTTTTACGCCTATAGGGTTTCATGATCAAGTCCTCAACTTAATGACCTATAAGAATGTCATGATTATTTCGGGATGAATATTTAATACAAGTATTAAATAGAAATGAAATAATTTCATTAAACATAAGAAAAGTATGTTTACATCATAACATAAAACTATTATAACTCCCACTGGAACTAAGATTATATCTTAAGATACCTAAGGCCTATGCCATTGGCATGATACTCATGCTTAGTCCGTGAAAGTACTTTCGTCAAAGGATCAGCGACGTTCTCTTCGCTTGAAACTCGGCTGATCTTCACGTCTCCTCTTTCAACGATATCTCTGATTAGATGATATCTCCTCTCTATATGCTTGGATTTCTGGTGCGATCTGGGCTCCTTTGCATGTGCAATGGCTCCATTGTTGTCACAATACAGTGCCACCGGCTCAGCAATACTCAGAATCACACCAAGTTCAGAGATGAACTTCTTTATCCAAACAGCTTCCTTCGCAGCTTCAGAAGCAGCGATGTATTCAGCTTCAGTAGTGGAGTCAGCTACGGTGCTTTGCTTGGAACTCTTCCAACTAACTGCACTGCCATTCAGACAGAAGACGTAACCGGACTGAGACCGGGAATCATCTTTATCCGTCTGAAAGCTTGCATCCGTGAATCCACTAATAACCAACTCCTCATTTTCTCCGTACACCAAGAACATATCCTTAGTATTCCTCAAATATTTCAGGATGTTCTTGACGGCAGTCCAGTGAGTCTCACCTAGATTTGATTGGTACGTACTTGTCATACTTAATGCACAAGCAACATCTGGACGAGTACAAATCATAGCGTACATGATGGATCCTATTGCGGAAGCATAGGGAATCTTACTCATGCGTTCTCACTCAGCAGGTGTCTTGGGACACCCCGTCTTGCTTAGAACCATGCCATGAGACATTGGTAAGAAGCCCTTCTTGGAATCATTCATACTGAATCTGCTCAAGACCTTATCTATGTAAGTGTCTTGACACAATCCGATCAGCCTTTTAGGTCTATCACGATAGATCCTGATTCCAAGAATATAGGCGGCTTCCCCCCATGTCCTTCATCGAGAAACATTTTCCGAGCCAAGCCTTAACGGACTTCAGCAATGGAGTGTCATTTCCGATAAGTAAGATATCATCCACGTACATCACAAGAAACGAAACTGCGCTCCCACTAAACTTCTTGTATACACATCTTTCTTCTTTGTTCTTGAAGAAGCCAAATTCTTTGACTGATCGAAACAAAGATTCCAACTCTGTGATGCTTGCTTCAATCCATAAATGGATTTGTGAAGTTTGCGCACTTTCCCAACAGTTTTAGGATCAATAAAACCCTCGGGTTGTGTCATATACACATCCTCTTCCAGAATACCATTCAGGAACACAGTTTTGACATCCATCTGCCAAATCTCATAATCATAATGAGCAGCAGTCGCTAGGAGAATCCGAATAGACTTAAGCATAGCTACTGGAGAGTAGGTTTCATCATAGTCAACACCGCAGACTTGTTTGAAACCCTTAGCTACCAGTCTAGCTTTATAAATATGTATGTTACCATCCACATCAATTTTCTTCTTGAAAACCCATTTACACTTGATTGCTTTTGCACCATGAGGTAAATCGACCAACGACCAAACTTGGTTTTTCTGACATGGATTCCATTTCGGATTGTGTGGCTTTTAACCACTTTTTGGAGTCAGGGCCCATCATTGCTTCTTTGAAGTTTTCAGGTTCATTGTTGTCAACGATCAACAAATCCTGTCCTTCAGTCACGAGGAATCCCATATATCTCTCGGGTTCATGACGAATTCCACCGGATCTGCGAACTTCAGGCTCTATAGGTGTTAATTTGAAAACATCTTACGAGTCTAACTGTTGCTCTTCCTGTACGGATTGAGCAACTTTCTGTAGCTCTCGAATTTCTTCGAGTTGTACTTTACTCCCAATGTTTTTCTTAGAAAGAAACTCTCTCTCAAGAAAAACACCATGTCGAGCAACAAATACTTTGTTCTCGGTTCGGTTGTAGAAATAGTACGTCTTGGTTTCCTTCAAATAACCAACGAAGAAGCATTTATCTGATTTGGGTGCAAGTTTATCGGATATTAATCGTTTCACATAAACCTCGCATCCCCAAATCTTCAGGAAAGACAGATTGAGAATTTTTCCCGTCCACATCTCATATGGTGTCTTTGCCACTGATTTTGATGGCACTCTATTCAGCGTAAACGCAGAAGTTTCTAGAGCATATTCCCAAAAGGATAACGGAAGATCAGTGTGACTCATCATTGATCGAACCATGTCAAGTAATGTTCGATTCCTCCTCTCTGACACACCATTCCATTGTGGTGTTACGAGAGGAGTGAGTTGGGAAATAATTCCACAATCTCTCAGATGGTCGCTGAACTCTTGACTTAAGTATTCACCTCCTCGATCAGATCGAAGAACCTTAATACTCTTGCCAAATTGATTATGTACTTCATTTTGGAATTCTTTGAACTTTTCAAAAGATTCTGATTTGTGTCTCATTAAATAAAAATAAGCGTATCTACTGAAGTCATCAGTAAATGTAATGAAGTAATTGAAATTTCCTCTGGCACTTAGGCTCATCGGACTGCATACATCGGTATGTATAAGGCCCAATAAATCGCTGGCCCTTTCATTGAGTTTGTTGAAAGGAGCCTTTGCCATTTTGCCCAATAAACAAGATTCACATTTATCAAATGATTCATAATCAAATGAGTCCAAAAGCCTATCATGTGAAGTTTTTGGATGCGTTTCTCGTTTATATGCCCTAAACGACAATGCCAAAGAAAACTCAGGTTCGAATCATTTACTTTGAAGCGTTTGATATTAATGTTATATATAGGTGTAGATTGGTCAAGAATATAAAGCTCATTCGATAATGGGGCACTGCCATAAATTTAGCCATCTCGAGTAAAAGAACAACATTTGTTTTTAATCGAAAATGAAAAACCTTCAGTATCCAAAACCGAAACAGAAACAATGTTTCTGTTTATAGCAGGTACATAATAGCAATTTTCTAAAACCAAACTAAATCAGATGGAAGAGATAAATTATATGTTCATACGGCTAATGCATCAACTCTTGCTCCATTTCCTACACGTAAGTTCACTTGCCCCTTCTCCAAGCTTCTACTGTTGCTTAGGACCTGCATATTATACAAATATGAGCACCACAGCCGGTATCAAGTACCCATAAAGTAGAACTTGTTGAAGCAACATTTACTTCGATAACAAAAATACATGAAGGAGCATCATACTGCTTCTTCATCTACTTGTAAGCTTCCAAATATTTCTTGCAGTTTCTTTTCCAATGCCCTTGCTCGTTACAGTAATTGCAAACGTCCGGTTTAGATGGGGCGGGCCTGGTTCTTGGTATGGATGTGGCCGGCTCCCGGTTCACAACCGGGTCAGCTTTAGTCTTTCCCTTACCCTTGTATTTCCCATGTTTCTTAAACGATTTACCCCATTTCACTAAGAGTACAGGCGGGGCGCCCTTCTTGACATTCGGCTCTGCTGTCATAAGCATTCCATGCAGCTCAGTCAACGTCTTCGACATGTTGTTCATATTATAGTTCAATACGAACTGATGATAACAAGACGACAACGACTTAAGTATGATGTCTGTAGCCAAATCTTGGCTAAGGGGACAATCTAGTTTAATCAGATTATCAATATAACCCATCATTTTCATGACATGACTACTCACCGAACCATCCTTCGATAGTCTGCATTCGATGATAGATTTCACCGTTTGGTATATCTCATATCGTGCATGTTCCTGAAACATTCCCTTAAGGCCAGTCACGATCTCGATTGGCGACACCACATTCTCGTACGGCACCTGCAGTTCCGAGATCGTGGTCGCAAGCATCAAGCATTGCACATCTATCACATCATTGAATGCTTATCCCAAGCATTCCTAGCTGCAACAGTGGCATTGGTAGCCGGTCTAGGAGGCAAGACTTGTTCCAAAACCTAGTCTTTCAAGAGGGTTAAAAGGGGATTTTAAAAACCAAATAAATCAAATCAAAGGCTTTAAAATTTTATTTACGGTTTTCTAATCATGACCCTGTGCCGGTTGGCACCTGCTGGTTTTTCTCCAACTTGGTATAATTTTTCTTAAACAGATTGCGAGAAAACCAGATTCAGTCTAATCTTATTAAACAGGATCATTCAGGGCTATTTTAAATTTGGTTATATTTTATTTTGATTTATTACATCAGAACCCTGAAACCATAAACCCTAATTTTCTATTTCAATGAAACCCTAATTTTTCGATTTCAATGAAGCCCTAATTTTTCGATTTTAATGAAACCCTAATCATGCAATTCTAATTCAAATAAAACAAGCTTTTAATCAATCAATCAAGCATGAAAACATCAGTTTTCATTAAGGTTACAACCAACTCAGATTTTTGATTTCAACAAAACGCTAATTTTCGATTTCAATGAAACCCTAATTTTCGGTTTCAATGAAACCATAATCATGCAATTCTTATTCAATTAAAACAAACTTTTAGTCAATCAACCAAGCATGAAAACATCAGATTTCATTAAGATTACAACGAGCTCAAATTTTCGATTTCAGCAATAATAAAATCAGTTCTGATTTTTCGATTTCATCAAAAGCCTAATCATGCAATTCTAATTCAATTAAAACAAACTTTTAATCAATCAAGCATGTAAACATCAGATTTCAATAAGAATACAACCTAGCTTTGATACCACTGTTAGGTTTTTAAGCAATTCGACAATGATCAATTGACTAATCTAGCAAAAACCCTAAGCCCTAGGTCTTGTATTAACTTAATTGAATCTGAAAAATAGGGAACTCGATTATACCTGAAGTTTGATTGGTGCAGCGGAGATAAGATCAGGTATAAGATCAGCAAGTACTTCAAGTGTAGCACCTCTATTGATAGTCCACACACACGCAAGTAGGAGAGAAGTCTGCTAGAACTTTGTGTGCAATTCTCTTAGGATTTCGACTTGTGCTATGAGCGACTAGGGTTTCTCCTAACATCAAAAACGTGCCCTATATCATATATATAGGGAGTTTAAGTTAACCTAATTAATTCCTAGTTGAATTAGGATTAATTTAGGCCCAGCCCAAAACACCTAATTAATTCCTAGTTGAATTATGATTAATTTAGGCCCAACCCAAAACACATATGTATTATTACGCTCAAGTCATGAATCATTCCTATAATGATCATTCCCTATTGAATTGTCTTCATTTGCTTAGGTGTGTGACCCAATAGGATCATATAGTACTAGCAATGAGTATCTCAACTCACAAATTATAAGTGGACTCTAGCAAGCCATTACAACCCCTAGTACCATATGACTTTGTCTAATATCGATGTTGGAACCGACGACACGAGTAAGTACAAATTATTGCAGGCCATTCCCATCAACCACTACTGCACATTGAAAATGATAACATCGATGATGGATCTTATTGGCGTTGATGCTTATGATGACATATAGAGGAATTCTCAACTTGGTATTATACTGCAGTTTGTCGGGTTATTGTTTTCATGAAACAGCAAATATGTGCAACACTTGTTGGAGAATATGCTTCACACACCTAAGGTGAATGAGGTGTGGGTGTTGGTCGATGGTCACCCAATCAGATTTTTCTCTGAATGAGTTTCACCATATCACGCAGCTGAAATGTGGGTTGCCTGATCTTAATGATGTAAACTTAGCTGTCAGAGATTTATAGGCTAACATGGGTTTAGTCCACGGTGATGGTCCAACCTGGCATAGCTTGAACGGGGTATTAAATGGATGCAAATATTGGTCTCTTGGTAAGAGGAGGATGTTGTGGTTGTTGGTGGTGTTGTATGTTGCTATTTTTGGTTTGCACAAGAATAGTAGGATCCCGGTTTTCTATGCCAAACTGGTGATGGATCCGAAAAGATTTGAGAGGCATCCTTGGGAGAAAGTAACATTTTAATCCCTTATAAAACTGTTCTCTCAAACATCACTGTCAGGTTCGACGTTGAATGTGCATGGCTTTGTGAATGTGCTCCTAGTATGGGCGTTCGAGTATATCTCACATCTAGGACTAATGCATGGATGTAAAAGAGATTGCCCGATTCCAATTTTGCAGTAGAATTCGCGCAATTGCTGTCGTATAGATATGGAGGATGTCTTCGAAGCTTATAAGATGACATCCAGCAAAAACAAGGTAAGCTTCCTCAATTGATGTGTGGTACAGTATGATGGACTTTGGTAGATTTTGGTAGAAGTTTGTTTGGTGTGTGGCAGAGCTATGGTTGTCATTTGGTAGATCTATGGCAGAGTTTATTTGTTGTGTAGTAGAGCTATGGAAGACTTTGGTTGACGTGTGGTATAGTTTGGTGGATGGTGTATTTTTAGTTTGACATAATTTAGCAGATTTTGGTAGAGTTTGGTGGATCTCATATTTAGTCTGGTAGAGTTTGGTAGATCTAGTATATCTTTGAAGTCTGACTTTTTTTCTTTCTAATTTGTAGGTTCATGTGGTGCACCTTCTCCAAAAGCTTTACGATGACATATACCCTGAGTGATCTAGAGATGCTTGAGATTCCAAAGTTGACAGAACAATCTGAGACATTCTCGATGAGACATTAAATGAGACGTTTTGGGTTATCTTGTCTTTTACAAAAAGGAAGGCCGATGAGTTACAAAGTGAGCTCCGAAGCACAAAGAAGGCAAAGCTAAAATCGAAGGTATTAGAGAATAAGAATTATATTGATAAGTAGAAGGCTCACGATAGTTCAAAGGCAAATGAGACTATGGAGTTAGATACCGATATGAATTTAGCAGAATTTCAGAAGGTGGCCAAGGGAAATGTAAAAGAAAGATTGGAGAAGAAAGAAAGGAGTTTGAGGCCAAAGAACAAGGAGAAAAGAAGAAGATTATGTTAAAAATCCTTCCGTCCATGAAGCAGGTTTTTGACGTGATGAGATATGATCAAATTAACACGTCTAAACGGCTTGCAAGGCTAAAGGAGAAAAGAATGGACGGATAAACGACTTTGTAGGTTTGGGGAACAGATCGTTGAGGAACAACAAACCTCACATAATCTTTCCCCAGCCTTACAACTTCCTAATAATCAACAGGTTGTTTGGTAGTTCTTAAATTGTTGGTAGAGCTTGGTGGATTTTGATATGCTTACAATGTTTTCCTTTCTGCTTGCAGAAATAATGGATGTTTGAGGAGCATGATATGACCCTTTGTCCCCAACATTGAAAATTATTAGGAACCTAGAGGTTAGTAGTCAGGTGAAACTCCAAAGCAAAGTACGATTGTGGATTTGAAGTCAACGCAAGAAAATTCCCAGCTCGCTATCATAAGTGTGAAAGAAGATGGCGAATGTTAAATTTTGACAAAGTAATCGGTAACAACGACTGTATATATTTGAAGGACATGCTGCCAAAGCATCTAGACCACATACTCTCGCTGAGAACCAATTTTTTTTGTTTGAGCTAAGTATTAGTTTGGTGGACTTTGGTAGAGATAAGTATTAGTGTGGTACACTTTGGTGGAATGTGGTAAAGCTTAATGTTTAGTTTGGTAGACTTTGGTGTAGTGTGGTAGAGATAAGCTCTTGGAGTGGTAGACTTTGGTAGATCTTTGGTAGAGTTTTAACTCACTATATTAGACCTACGATTTCTCTATCTAACAGATTGAATAATGTGTTAGTTTGAATTCATAAATCATCATTCGAAGGAAGCTCTATTATTAAGTGCCTCATAGATGATGACATAGCACCTAACTCATACAATGCATTCGGACCAGTACAAATGTCCAAAATAAAGCGGCTGCGTAACCTTATCAAACGCAAATTTTAAGTCACTGATATTCTCTATTTGTTTATTTTAATGTACAAAAACATGTACTATTTTGGTGTTTGGTAATTACCAACACTTAGGGATAACTCGGTGGATTACATCAATCTTTTAACTGAGTTCTATCTCCAGTTACTGATGCCTAGACGTATGTGGCCACAAATCAATACGGATGACTTAGTGACATACATTTAAATCAGTCTAACCAGGCGATACATTTAAATCAATCCAAACCTGTTAATTATATCTCGAGTTACTGATTGACTGAGTGAGGTGATCTTCTTATTCAACTGAATGTAGATATTGGTAGAGTTTGGTTTACTTTTATGAAGTGTGTGGTTGAGTTATGATAGATCTTGGTTTACTTTTATAAAGTGTGTGGTTGCGTTATGGTAGAGCTTGGTTGACTTCTATAAATTGTGTGATTAAGTTATGGTAGAGCTTGGTTGACTTCTATAAACTGTGTGGTTAAGTTATGGTAGATCTTTGGTAAACAAATGTATATCTTATTTTACGTTTTTTCCAACCAATGTGTACATGAGGATAGTTCCATATCTGCGTAGGAGCATACTAGCTCCAAAAATGCGGAAACATGTTGTAAGAATTTCGACTAGAGATAGAGAATTATTGAAGAATTGTAGAGAGAAATCGAGAGTAAAAGAGATTCAAATCTCATCGTTTTTCATTAAGTGTAAAAAGAGGTTTATAAGATATTTTATAGCCAAAAGACAAAGAAAGATAAAGACAAAAGTGGTCCCAAGGTCTGACGACCACTTTGGTGTGGAGCACATTTTGTCTTCTAGGATCAACGGTCATAAGTTGTCCCTATCGAGTGTTTGGACCACATCCTTTTCTCCAACGGCTATCTTTGACTCGCAAATGAACCTCTCCCTTGGTGTCCTTATTTTTGCACGATCTTTATCTGTTGTCCCTCATTTTGCACTTTTATTGCAGTCCACCTCCGCATGCTTGGTCCTTTCATGAAAAACCGGATTATATGTTATATGAATTGCAGCTTGGTTGTCACAATTCATAGGAGTTGGTTCCTTTGCTTCTTGGCTTAAGTACTTAATGAGAGATCTCAGCCACACAAATTCATCGGTCAGCCTTCTCATAGCCCTATACTCCGCCTCGGCACTAGAGCATGCCACCACCTTTTGCTTCTTTGTCTTTCAAGTTACTAGGTTGCATCCAACAAATGTACAATACCCTATGGTAGACTTCCTATCGTTCCGATCTCCTGTCCAATCCGTATCACAATACCCCACAATGTCTGAGCTTTCATTTCTTCCCATCCAAATTCCTTGGTTCGAACTACCTTTGATGTATTTGAGGATCCGTTCCACCATTTTCCAATGATATTTTGTCGGGGCTTGTATGTATTGGCTGACTTGATTTACTACAAAACACAAGTCAGACCAAGATATAGTAAAATCTATCAACTTACCGACAAGTCTCTGATATTGCTGGGCGTCCGCAAATGCATCATCATCCTTCTCCCCCTTTCGGTTGATCTTATAGCTTTCCTCAAGAGGTGTCTTGGCCAGTTTACATTCGGTCATGCCTGTCTCATTAAGCAAATCAAGCATGTATTTCCTTTTGAGAGAGAAATAATTTGAGAGACAAATTTCAATCCCTAGGAAATACCTTAATTCTCCAAGATCCTTAATGTCAGAAACAGATTTAAGATAGAGTTTGGTAGCCATGATGCCTTCCTTATCATCTCCAGAGATGATAAGATCATCGACATAAATCAATACCACCACAATACCTTGGGAACTTGTGAGTGTAAAAAGCGTGTGATCGGCTTCAGATTTCTTGAACCTACGATCTCGGAGGGTAAAGCTCAGCTTATGGTACCAAGCTCTAGGGGATTGCTTCAAGCCATAATTCGCTTTTCGGAGCCTTAAAACCTTCCCGCGAGTGGCTTTGGTTTCTAGACCGGGAGGTGGAATCATGTATACTTCTTCATCAAGTTCTCCTTGAACGGAGACATTTTTCACATCCATCTGCCATAATTCCCAAGATAAGTTAGTAGCTAAGGAAAAAATGACCCTTACTGATGAGTCCCAACCTATCGGATCGCACGCGGACAACAAAACAAACGATGGACCAAGTTGCAGAACACAAGGACCGACCCAACCAAGATGCGGAACACAAGGACCGACCCGAGTACCGACCATCGACCCAGGGATCACCACTAGGTCCAAGACGGCTGCCCGGAATATACAAACCAAGTGCAATACGTACGCTACCGAGTTCCTAGAGTCGTATGACCCTCGGTCATACGACCAGCCCAATCGCGACCCGAAGGAGGTTATCTGAACGGTCTTCACCATCTCGAGGTGAAGACCCTAAGCCGTTAAAGAAGCTGGGTACTCTTTTCCCTCACCTTGGTTTTGTCCCAAGTTGTTTCCCAAGGGAGGTTTTTAACGAGGCCAGGGCACTTAGCGCATAGGCGCACACCTCCGAGTGACACGCCCATCTCTATATTTTTCTTTATAGCCGTTATGTTGTATGGAACCTTATCCTTTCTGCGTCTTTTTATGCCACGTGTTTAGGGCTTCCTTTCAGTCCTTTCCTATAAAAAGGACCCTTGTGCGATTGTATTGAGGTTAGCCTCTTATTGAATGAAAATCAGTTTCTCTTATCTTTGCGTGAGACTCGCATCGAAACCCTTAGCCGACGTTGAACTAGGTTCACAACGGCTAAGTTAGACCGACTCGTGAGTAGAGCCATCACTCACGTGTCGTCTCTCGATCCATCCATCCCTCATTTTCCTTCCGCATCGCATTTCATCCCTCGGAGGTCTCGGTTATTGCTAACTCGAGCCTCTTGTCATTGTCTTTCGTTTCTCGCAACTTTTCCACCCTTTTCCACACTTTCCCGATAATATGTTCGTCTGTAAAACCCCTCCCTGACCCTTGTGACGCATCAGTTTTTGGTATCAGAGCCGAACATCCCCACAGTTGTATATTTCCTCTCTCTTTTTCCTTTCGTGTTTCGGTTTGTTCAAAGTTCGCGTTTTTCTTTTTGTCTTAGTTTTGCTCTGTGAAAAGTCATTACCTTTTGTGATTTCCTTGCTGTTTATGCTTGAAAAGTTGAAGTCTTGCTTCGGTTTTCCTGTCGTTAGCTTTAAAACGCACCCGATTTGGTTTTCCTTCGATTTTTCTCCGAGATATTTGAACTTTGTTCTTCGTGTTCTTGCGTTTTGCTTTTTGTTCTTCCATTTTTCTATGGCTAGATCGTAAAGGTAGTTGCTTTTGGTGTCGAAACGCGTTAGTGGTGGCTTTGAAAACTACGTGTCCCTTCGCGAGCCAGCGACTTCATACTCTTTGTCGCCTAGCTCGGTCGTTGGCGACCTTTTTCTTTTTCTCTCTCCAATCATTGACTGCTTTACCTTTTTGACCAATCATTGACTGCTTTCTCTCTCCAATCATTAGCTGTCATCGAATTCAAAAAGATTTCATCTTATCCATAACTCACCACGTGCGTTTTCTTTTGCAGGTGGGACGCACAATCCGATGATCCGCCGAGACCCGCGACCCGTACAACCGCCGCCCCAGACCTGTACCACCTGACCATCGTCCGTACACCGCCGTCCGTGCTCTCTCTCTACGACGACCCTCTGCCATTCTCCATATTTTTCTGGTACACCGGAATCCGTACGTCGTCCGTACATTTTCCGGTACACCGGAATCCGTACGTCGTCCGTACATTTTCCGGTACACCGGAATCCGTACACTTTCTGTACTATGGCCGCTCAAGACCCACCAATGGTTCCACCTCCTCCACCTGAACTCGGAGCTGTCCTTATGCAAATTCAAGCTCAACTGGGACAGATCGATGAGCGGCTCAACCGCCTCGAGATTGCTCGACCAGCTTCCCCGCGGGCGCCCCCACATCGCGAGCCGCGAGTTCCACCTCCTCCCGGACAGCAACCTGACCAAGGCCAAGTGGAGGACTACACCACCGAAGAGGATCCAGATTAACCGAGAAGGAGACAACCCCGCCGAGACGAACACCGACCCATGGGTCCCAATTAAGTCGAACCTTTGTACAAACTCACCGTGCCCACCTTTGCGGGAAAAGGTGACCCAGAACCCTACTTACAATGGGAAGGTCGCATGGACAAAGTCTTCTCATGCTATTCCTACCCGGATCAACGCTAAGTCACTTTTGCCGCAGCCCAACTCACGGATTACATCCTTACTTGGTGGGATCGAGAAGTAGATGAGCGAAGAAGGAACTATGAACGCCCCATATCCAATTGGGCCGCTATGAAGGCTCTAATGAGGCATCGTTATATCCCGCAGTACTACAGCCGCGACTTGCAAAGGCGTTTTAGAAGACTCACCCAAGGAACTAAAAGTGTCGAAGAATACTTTGAAGAGTTCGAACACTTAAGGAATCGGCTACAACTTGAAGAGACCGAAGAAGCACTCATTGCTCAGTTTCTAGAAGGCATGAACAAGAGAATCACTAGGAAGGTCGAACGCCAAACCTACAACGGCTTCGAGGAAATGTTGCACCTAGCCGTCCAAGTTGAGCAATAAACTAAAAGGAAGAATTCTAGCACCACTCAGACCTTAGGACAGGGACTTCCGAGCTGGACCCCGAACGCATCCTCATCCCAAGGAGTTAGCCACGGAACCGAGAAGCCTAATGTCGTCCATATCGATTCCCGATTCAAGCCCCGTGAGCCCAACGTCAACCCGTGACCCGAGTCGCGCCCCCAACTTACCGATGCAAGGCCCAGGGACATCGAGTGTTTTAAGTGCCGGGGACGTGGTCACTATGCTCGTGATTGTCCAAACCAGCGGAATATGACTCTCACAGCTGCCGGGGACTATGAATCCTAAGACGAGGCCAACGACCCGCAAGATCTTTTCGAAGAGGTCGAGGCCGGGGAAACCATTGTCGAACAAGAAGTTAGAGAACTCCTAATGATACGCCGAGTGCTCAGTGTCAACGCCGGAGGATTCTAATCAACATGACAACATCTTCCACACTCGATGCATGGTAAGCGGGAAGGTGTGTGGTTGATCATTGATGGGGGCTCATGTACCAATGTCGCGAGCTCCTACATGGTCAAGAAACTCTCTCTCACGACCACTCCCCACCCAAAACCCTATAGACTTAAGTGGTTGAATAATAAGTCGATAATTAATGTCTCCGAACAAGTTTCGGTTACATTTAATGTGGGGCCATATAAGGACAAAGTCTTATGCGATGTTGTGCCAATGCAAGCTAGCCACCTTCTGTTGGGTAGGCGTTGGCAATTTGATAAGAAAACATCCCACTGTGGCCACACAAACCAATATAACTTCATTCACGATAATAGACGAATGTGCCTTAAGCTGTTAACACCCTCGCAAGTTAACGAGTTGCAAACGAACATAACTAAGGATCCGGACACTAAAACGAACCTTTTAATTAATGTTGGGGATGTTAGGAGATCTCTTAGAGACTCCTCTTTTCAATTTTTGCTAATGATCTTTAAAGAATTGTTATATATAGATAGTGAAGACGCATTTATCCCGGAAGCGATCAAGGAGCTCATAAGTCGGTTTCATGATGTTTTTCTTGAGGAATTACTCCACGGCTTACCTCATATCCGAGGAATCGAGCATCAAATCGATCTCATACTAGGAGCCCAACTTCCAACCGAGCTGCTTATATGGTCAATCCCACCGAGGCCAAGGAGTTGGAGAGACAAGTTGGAGACCTCATGAAACAAGGGTATGTGCGTGAGAGCGTCAGCCCTTGTGCTGTTCCAGTCGTCTTGGTGCCCAAGAAAGATGGGTCTCGGCGTATGTGTGTTGATTGCCGAGCCGTCAACAACATCACCGTGAAGTATATACACCCTATTCCGAGGCTAGACGATATGTTAGATGAACTTGATGGGACAAGTATCTTCACCAAGATCGACCTTAAGAGCGGATATCACCAAGTAATAATGAAAGAAGGTGATGAATGGAAGAAAGCCTTCAAAACCAAGCAAGGCCTCTATGAGTGGTTAGTCATGTCGTTCGGCCTGTCCAACGCCCCATCTACCTTCATGCGCCTAATGAATCACGTACTCCGACCCTTTATTACTAAGTTTGTGGTGGTTTATTTCGATGATATCCTTATTTACAGTCGTGACCTCGAAAATCATTTGTTGCATCTCCATTCTGTTTTGACAAACCTTCGAGAAGAAAAGCTTTACGCTAACTTCAAGAAGTGTGTGTCTTTGGTACTAATGAATTGGTGTTCCTAGGGTTTGTTGTAAGTGTGCAGGGGCTCCGAGTGGATCAAGAGAAAATAAGGGCTATCGAGGAGTGGCCCACACCAACAACCGTGAGTCAAGTGAGGAGCTTCCACGGCTTTGCCAGTTTCTACCGCCGGTTCGTTAAGGATTTTAGCACCGTGGCCGCACCCCTCACAACCATAACTAAGAAGAGCGATGAGTTCACATGGGGACCAGCACAAGAAAATTCCTTCCGGGAACTCAAGAGAAGACTAACCCAAGCCCCACTTCTCGTCTTACCTAATTTTGAGAAAACTTTCAAAGTGGAGTGCGATGCGTCCGACATCGGAATTGGAGCAGTCTTGACCCAATTAGGCAAACCCGTGGCCTACTTTAGTGAAAAATTACATGGCCTAACTTTGAACTACCCAACCTATGACAAGGAGCTTTATGCCTTGGTTCGAGCAATGGAGACTTGGCAACACTACCTTCTACCTCGAGAATTCGTGATTCATATGGATCATGAAACCTTAAAGCACCTCCGCTTCTTTTCTTTTTATGACAAGTGGCCGCCAGTAGACGACAATAGGTGAGGTGTCCGGTACGTGCTTCTAATGATTATTCCAGGCTGAGCACAAATCAATCTCAAGAAGAAACACACCAAATGGTTAGAGTTCATCGAGGCTTTCCCTTATGCCTTCAAATACAAGAAAGGCAAAGAAAACATAGTAGCTGATGCTCTATCAAGGAGGCATGCTTTAATCACCACCATGGAAGCAAGAGTTCTAGGCTTCAAAGGGATCTAAGGAACATACGAGACGGATCCAGAATTCGGAGCAAGCTATAAGGAACACGGAAAAGGGGTACACTCTCAATTTTATATTGCTGATGGGTTTCTTTTCCGAGAACGCAGGCTATGTATACCCGTCAGATCAATCCGAACACTATTGTTACAAGAAGCCCACGGAGGCGGTCTAACCGGTCATTTCGGAGTCACCAAAACTCTAGAAGTCGTTAATGAGCATTTCTATTTGCCTAAGATGAAACGTATGGTGGAAAAATTTGTGGGACGCTGCATCACTTGCCGAACCACTAAGTCCACACCGCGACCCCACGGGTTATATTAACCTTTACTGATTCCAAATGGACCTTGGGTTGATTTATCAATGGACTTTTTACTTGGATTGCCTAATTGCTATCACAATGATGCTATTTTTGTGATTGTTGACAGGTCCTCCAAGATGGCACACTTCGTCCCATGCAATAAGCTTACGGATGCCACGGTCCTAGCCAACCTCTTCTTTCAGGAAGTGGTTAGGTTGCACTGATTACCCCGCATCATAGTGTCAGACCGCGACCCGAAGTTCCTCGAGCATTTCTGGCGGACTTTATGGAGGAAGATGGGGACTAAGCTGTTGTACTCCACCGCGTGTCACCCACAGACCGATGGCCAAATGGAAGTCGTGAACCGAACCATTGGGGCCTTGATCCGAACTACCGTCACAAGCAATCAAGGGACTTGGCTTGAGTTACTCCCACTTATGGAGTTCGCATACAACCAGTCGGTTCACTCTGCGACCAAGAAGTCCCCCTTCGAGGTAGCTTACGGGTTAGACCCCTAATGCCTATGGACTTACTCCATATACCATCCAGTGAGATAGAATGCCAAGACGGGAAAACAAAAGCCGAGTTCATCAAAACGTTACCCGCCGAAGTCCGAGAAAATTTGGAAAGACGGAAGGAACAGTATGCCCACAAAGCCAACAAGCACCGCAAGGCGATGATCTTTAAACCAGGCGATTGGGTGTGGCTACACCTAAGGCTGGAACGGTTTTCCCAGTACCAAAAAGACAGGCTCAGCCCAAGGGGAGACGGGCCTTTTCAAGTCATCGAGAAAAGCAACGACAACGCCTACCGCCTCGAACTCCCTGGTATGTATCGGACCTCAACATCTTTTAACGTAGCTGACTTGGTACCTTTCGATGTAGGTGATGACTACGACGTTCTGAGGTCAGAACATTCTCAAGAGAGAGGGGATGATGAGTCCCGACCCATCGGATCGCACGCGGACAATGAAACAAACGATGGACCAAGTTGCAGAACACAAGGACCGACCCGACCTAGTTGTGGAACACAAGGACCGACCCGAGTACCGACCATCGACCCAGGGATCACCACTAGGTCCAAGACGGCTGCACGGAATATACAAACCAAGTGCAATACGTACGCTACCGAGTTCCTAGAGTCGTATGACCCTCGGTCATACGACCAGCCCAATCGCGACCCAAAGGAGGTTATCCGAACGATCTTCACCATCTCGAGGTGAAGACCCTAAGCCGTTAAGGAAGTTGGGTACTCTTTTCCCTCACCTTGGTTTTGTCTCAAGTGGTTTCCCAAGGGAGGTTTTTAACGAGGCTAGGGCTCTTAGCGCATGGGCGTGCACGTCCGAGTGACGCGCCCATCTCTATCATTTTCTTTATAGCCGTTAATACCAGAGCGAATGTATCGGTATAGTAAACCCCATAAGTTTGGGTGAAGCCTCAGTCAACAAGTCTTGCTTTGTATCTCTCAACCGTGCCATCACTCTTGTATTTGATGGTGAACACTTACTTGGAGGTCACGACATTCTTTCCCGGGGGCAAATCCGCTTCTATCCAAGTGTGGTTCCTTTCCATTGCTTGGATTTCATCATCAACTGCAGCCACCCATTCCTTGATTTTTTTAGCCTCATTATAGCTTTGATGGACCTGGTCCTTCTTAATCTTACCAAGGAAGGCTTGAAAATGGGAAGGTATGAGGTCAACCGAAAACCCCTTTGGAGTAGGATGGGCCACGACTTGATTGTTGTAATATACCCTTGTGTTGCGAGTACAGGTGCTTCTCCGGAGTTGTTGGGCTGTTGGTTCCACTGTATGAGCAACCAATTCAGCTCCGAGAGGAAAATACTCCGGATCGGCATCATTTGCCGGTCATGGGGAGCGATGAGCACTTCGGGAGTCCGGGACCCGAGACATTACACCCGGGGAATTTGTATCCCGGGATATGCTGATGTTTGTAGATGTGCTAGGGGCGTGTGTACAGGGATCCAATACTCCTAGACGATCAAGAAGAAATTTGAGACTTGCAGCCCTATCCATGGTTGGTTAAGATAGGTCTTGTAAGTCCTCCCAATTCCATTTATCATAGAATCCTCGATCTTCAATAAAGTTCACATCTCATGACACAAGAACCCTCCTAGTTTCCGGATCATAGCATTTATATCCTTTTTGGGTGGAGGAATAGCCGAGGAACATACACTTTGTGCTTTTAGGTTCAAGTTTGTTCTGAAGTTCTCTGGGCACTAAGACAAAACAAACATAACCAAATACTCGTAAGTGATTCAAAGGAGGTTCGGTTTTGTTTAATACCTTATATGGAGATGCATCTTGAAGTATTTTTGTTGGAGTCCGATTAATGAGGTAGCAAGCCGTCATGACCGCGTCTCCCCAAAATCTTCTAGGGATATTCATGTGGAACATAATGGATCTTGTAACTTCCATAAGGTGTCTATTTTTCCTTTCCGCAACCCCATTTTGCTGTGGGTTATATGGACAACTAGTTTGATGTAGGATCCCTTGCTTGGTTAAATGCTCTTGGAATGAGTTACGCATGTATTCTCCTCCATTATTCGTTCTTAGTACCTTTAATTTTGAGTTTAAATTATTAGATATATAGTTCTCAAAACTTTTAATGGCATCAAAGACTCTATCTTTTGATGGCATAAGGGTTATCCATGTATATTTTGACTTTTCATCTATGAATGTAACAAAATATTTCTGGTGATCTCTAGAGGAGCAAGGGGAAGTCCAAACATCCGAATGCACAAGATCAAAATAATTTTCATAGATAGTAGATGATATAGGATAAACCGATTTGAAATGTTTTCCCAAAATGCAAGCTTCACAATCGATATTATCAAACACAAAATTAGGTAACACATGTTTCATAGCAGGAAAATGAGGATGTCAACTGTAGCATGCCAAACAAGATTACTAGGGCTACCAACAGCAGAATTAGAAACAGTTGAACTATTTTTCACTTTTCCTTATCCGAGCAAGCTTCCGGTCTCAATATCCTGAAATTACACACCATTAGGTCCAAATATAGCATAGCAATTCAAGTTCATAACAACCCTTCCAACCGATAAAAGATTCGAGGTAAATTCCGGTAAATAGAAGGCTCTAGATTTTTTCCCAAACAAGTCTAAATTCCCTACTCCACTAACCGATATCCTATTACCATTTGCTATTACAACACTCCCTACAGCTAGCTCTATATTGCAAACAAGATCCTTATCACTAATCATATGGTGAGAGGCTCCCGAGCCAATAACAAGCGGTTTAAATAAAGTTCGACTGTAATAGTAAATACCGGAATCCCTTAAGGATTTAAGAGAGTTGATTAGAGCATCAAGGTCAGATTTCTTCATAGTGTCTCCACTAAATGAGGAAGAGGCTGCGGATGGGCGTTCTTGTTCCTTTGAGGAGGAACCAAGCATTGAATCGGATATGGACCCATATTCCTACGAGGCTCCATGAGACATATTGGCTTTGGAATCCTTGAACTTCGCGGTTTTGAGATGGGGATGGACAAGCCATCATTTTTCCTTTGAATGACCTTTCTTCTTGCAGTGGTCACAAACCAACTTCTTCATATCCTCAAATCTACCTTGAGCCTTGTTTGCCGAAAGAAGTCCCGAATCCCCTTTTCCTTCAAGCAGCTCAATGGAACCTTTCTCTTTTTGGATTTAAGAGCATACATCTTCAAGGCGTGGAAGAGACCTCGAGCTAGCAGCAGACCTCAAGATGTGTTTTACTATATCCTTGTAGTTCAGGTTAAGGTTCATCAAGATCCCGAAAACCTTATCTTCTTTGTTCCTTTCTTTGACAACTTTCGGATCTATGGACATATGCCTTAGCATATCCAGTTCAGCCCACAAAGATCTGAACTTTCCAAAGTATTATGTGAACTCCATTTCCTCTTGGAGAAGGTTTGCAAGAGCTTTCTTTACCTCAAACACTCTTGTCAAGTTTGAGACGTTTCCATATACCTTCTTCAAGGTGTCTCATAGATCCCTAGCCGTTTCACAATATGAATATGTTTCAAGGATTGAAAGATCTAAGGAGCTATGGATGATGGATTTGACCGCTTGATCAGTTTGGAACCATTCATCATCCTCCTTAAGGTATTCTTCATCTTCACCGTCACTTGAGAGAGAATCCCTTGGTGGTCTATACTTCACGGTATGGCTCCAAAAACTTCTTCTTGTGCAGATTGTTGTCATCAAGGTTCTGGCCCAAAGAAGGTAGTTAACCCCTTTTAGAGTCACATAAACAATATGTGACTTTCCATGGTTGAAATCCATAACAATCGAGAAACAAAACAGATCTAGAAAGATTTCAGAATTTTGTTGAGAAAGATAGAAACTTTGAACACTAAAGTTTGAAGCTTTTGGTGTTTTTAGGGTCAAAGGCGGTTTTCTTCCTTCAGTTTCGAGCTTTTGTCCGTACAACTATGGAGATTTGCACGAAACAAACAAGAGATACCGAGATTTGGTAAAAAAATAGATTTTGAATCGAGAAAAACTCTTAAGAATCAAAGAAAGCTCTGATACCATGTAAGAATTTTGACTAAAGATAAAGAATTATTGAAGAATTGTAGAGAGAAATCGAGAGTAAAAGAGATTCAAATCTCATCATTTTTCATTAAGTGTAAAAAGAGGTTTACAAGATATTTTATAGCCAAAAAACAAAGAAAAATAAAGACAAAAGTGGTCCCAAGGTGTGAGGACCACTTTGGCGTGGACCACAAAATGTGCGGACCACATTTTGTCTTCTAGCTCCAATGGTCATAAGCTGTCCGTATTGAGTGTTAGGAGCACTTCCTTTTCTCTAACAACTATCTTTTACTCGCAAACGAACCTTTCCCTCGATGTCCTTATTTTTGCACGATCTTTATCTTTTATCCCTCCTTTTGCACTTTTATTATCTTTGACCCTTATTTTGCACAAAGATTTTTCGGTCAAGATAGACTTGACTAATACATGTTAAGATGAAGGCTTTCACTATCAATAAGGTGAAGGGGACCCCAGTGAACCACCAATCTGGAGATTGTGGCATTTACACCCTGAAGTTTGTTTAGTGTTTAGCTCTTGGGCACATATTTAAGGGAGTAGATTATAAGTTTGTCTCGTTTCTCCGCATGAAACCTTACATTGAAATCATGGATGAGCTTCCACTACCAGAGACAATTTCATCCACATATCCTTATCCGCATTTTAAAAATGTTGATAAGACGGTATTGATTACAACATAGCAAGGGTGACTTTTGGAATGGTAGACTCACCTATGTATTGGTAGATCTTGGTATATTACTTTTGAAGTAATCAACTTTGTATATAATTTGTATGTTAGACGAAATTTGCTAATGTATGTTCTGGTTGGATTGATTTAAATGTATAATTAACAAGTTTGAACTGACTTTAGTGTATGTCCTGGTTGACCTTACACATAACATGGATAATAAAGTTTTATATATCTTGGTAGAGCTTAGTTAGTGTGATTGAGTTATGGTGGAGCTTGATAGACTTTCAAGATTGGACATCTGTTTTACATGTTCGAACATTATGTCCCACACCTTTACATCATGAATAAGTCGTCACTTTCTTTGGGAGTTTTGCCTCTAATGAGAACTCAAACCAACCTTTCATCCGCGAGTTCTTTGGCCTACTAGGTTGGTTACGTACAACATGAGGTAAACAACCTTTACTAGCTACCTCTTTAGGTATTGGAAATGTTGCATCTCTTGACCTCACACATTTGGCATACATATGGTACGAGTAACTCGTATAGTAAGGATATGTGAGTGTGATAATTGAACGCTGCCATGCTTCTGCTGCGACTAATACGTGCACACAAGGTATTTTATCCACGTTAAATCTTTTGTAAGAGCATGTTTTCTCCTTCAATAACCAAATTGAGGAGGTCGAGCACGTGACAACAACTTAATGCTCATCAATGTTTTGCACATTGTATTGTGTGGCTTTCATGAGTTTATTCTGCATGGTCAAATAAGAAAAACAGTAATGTATACTAAACTCTACCAAACTCTACTACACAAATATCCAAGATCTATTTAAGTCTACCAGACTCTACCAAACTCTACTAAACTCTAAACTCTACCAAACTTTACCAAACTCTACTACACAGATATATCTAAGATCTACTAAAGTCTACCAAACTATACTACACAGATATTCAAGATCTACTGAACTCCTCCAAACTCTACCAAGCCATACCTTTAGAAGTTTTTCAATTGTTGTTGTGAGAATGATCATTGTAGCCACTACCTTTGCCCTCCTCTTTGAGAACCACCTTGTTAACATTGCCCTAATGGCATCTATAAACTGCACAATAAAGAAAGTTCGCGTTTCACTTAACGCATGATTGATAGAATTTGCTATGTTTGACGTGGTGAAGTTGAATCTATTCCCTCAGAAATGTGCACGAATCCACAAACAAAAATCTGCCCTTAACAAATACTCATATAGCCTTCGATCTAGTCTCTCTATTTGGCCGAACATCTGCCATTAAAGTACGATGTGTCTTCCAGTACTTCATCTGTACAAAGTTCATACAAAGAGGCAAAGTTAAAACCGAAACATTTGTTCAGTGATTGAGCAACATAAGCGGGAAGAATAGATAGCCCAACACCACCAACAAAATCCAAGTATAAACGACCAAGAACATCGAGCGTTGTTTGACGTACTCAAGATTACTTCTCTGTAACTGAGCAAGTTTGTTCTCCACAATATATTCAGATATAGTTTTACAGAGTCTCAGTATCGTGGCGGGAAGCATGAACTCTCTAGGTGCAGTTTGGAACCCAAAATATCACACCCAATAACCTCATGATGATGATACGACATTGAAGTCAAACTTATGTAAAATAGAAAATGTCTTCAACTTTGACTCAAGATCGTCTTTTGTGGGATAAATATGTCCAAGAGCTAAATGAAGTGACCTCATCTTGATGTCTATGTACTCATCATTAAATGTTAGATCTCTTTTCTTAGGAGGAAGATTTTTTCTATCTTCTTTTTTGCACTTCCTCTCAACTCTAGTGAAGTCTGCATCACCAGAGTTTGTACCATCTACATCCTCGTATAGTCGAATCTCATTTCTGCTTCCTCATCATAGCCAATGTGTTCTTTTTCTTGTTTGAAAGTCTATCTAGCTTTACCACATGTTGAATTAACTCTACCAAACGTTTAATCAGGTTGTTCAAAGGAAGGCTCGCATTTAGCCTCAAGTCAAACACTTTTTTCCACATGATTATACGATCTCCTTGAAATCTCCACACAAAGATGAATTGACTCTTTTCAAAATTGTTGCGCATACCCACGTAATTGCCTCCCGTTGATATGTAATTGAGTTTTACCTTGTAGATTTGTTGATTTAAATTGAAATCTTCATGCACCATCCTCACAAACTCATAATAACACACATCTTCACTTAATTTCCATGATTTTACAACTGCGTCAAGTATCCACTACAAAGAACCAATGATTTTAGTCAAATTTTCAACTCCCACAAAGTAAAACAATTTGATCCATAGATCCAAAACCAGGAAAATAAGCTCAAAAGATAAGAAATGAGGTAAAACAACAATGGCGATATGTGTTTCATGGTGGATGGCTGCATAGAGTTAGTTAGAGAAAGAAGGTATGAGTTGCAATAATTAAGGGATAAAATCGTCATTCTACAAACTATGTTAAATGAGTCATCTTTGCCAAGCTCTACAACACTACCGTCACAAACTCTACCATACGTGGACGAGCTCGACCAAACTCTTACATATAACTCTACTAAGCTCTACCACAGTATCATCACTAACTATACGAAACTCTACCACACTTTCAAATAAGACTTTATCAAAGTCTACCACACAATGGACGAGGTCGACCAAACTCTACCATATAACTTTATTAAGCTCTATCACACTACCAAATAAAACTTTACCACACTTTGGTGGAGCTTGGTGGAGCTTGGTGGAGTTTAGTTGAGCTTAAGCTGACGTGGTGGCAGATCTACGCGATTGGCGCGGACTGACGTGACACAATTCATTAATGACATTTTCGTTATTATGTTTTTGTTTACACGTCTCAAAATTACAATTTTAAAAAAAATAAAAGTGCTTGAGTCATTATAGAAAATTCTAAAATATTTAAGTCACTACCCTATAATTTTTAGAGAATTTGAGTAAATCACCCTAATATAAATACTATCTTAAATTTTATTACTGACAATTCTTATAATATATTTCACAAACGAATATCAATTAAAAACAAAATAAATATATACAATTCAAAATTCATGTTATTTAATTATTTTGACATATATGTCTACTATTCTAATATATATCTATTGAAAGGAAGGTACTTAACATAAAACAACCTCTATTTGTAATACTTTTTCCAATTTGGTTGCTATATGAAATTTTTGCTATCTCCGGTTATATTTTTGATTGATTTTTCCAATGTCTTTTACAAAACCAAACTGTGCATGTTTGTTGTTTCAAGATGTGTCTTGTAATTAGTTTTGATGAGCATTATATCTGTGAAATTGTTTCTGTTAGCTTTGATGAAGTTGGTTCACTTTATTTTCGAAATCTGGTAAGATTTCCTACATTCATTGGTTATGCAATTGACAACGTTTATGCTTATCTAATGAAACTTTTACCAATATGTCTCTCATAGTTTACTATTCACTATGATCTTATCAACGACGAGTATCTGAGAAATTTTGTTCCTTTACTAGGAATTTTTTCATGTTTTTTTCTCAAGGTTGCTTAAGATCAGAGCAGAATAACTTCATTGTATTGCTTAGTTTTGCTTTTTACGTCTCTCTCTGACCAGAATCGTCGTTTGGTTGTAATGATGATTACGGTTTTGAGAATTTAGACGATCCCTTTTACGGATGTTCAGACGAAGAGTCAAGTGAAGCTCGCGAGCCGGACAAGGGGAATGAGTTGATACGTGTGAAATTCCACATGGTATTCTTTTAAAATTTTTTATATGATTCACTCTCTGAATTCAGATTGGATCAACTTCGATATGTCGGGTTTTCCGGTAAATTGAATTCACAGGCTGGATACCGTGAAGGGATTATTGCTGGAAAGAAGCTATTGCGCATGAAGGTTATAAATTTGGCTATAAGGAATCAGTTCTTGTTGGCTACAAATTTGGTATTGTTAGAGGCGTTTCCAGGTAACTACTAACTTAGTCATACTCTGCTACAGTGTTAAATGATAAATGTCTTTACAATGAGTAGGCTTGAGATAGAATCCGATTTATGTGATACTATTAAAGACTTTGTGGAGTTGGTAGTAGAATTGGTAGTCGCATACCGTGTGAATATTTGGTAGATATAGACCATGAATTTAGTAACAATTAATAGCTTGGCTTGATATAGGTGATATTGGGGCCTTTGATAAATGGCAACTTATGGCTCATAGGTCGGTCGAGTGGTCGCATTAAAATTGGATGTGAGGTTAGTTTTAAACACAAGAAACTGGTCGATATAAACATCAAGTTGTGTTCATCCTAATATGGATTTAATCTCGCAGGTGGAAGTTGTTCTTTTAAGGCATCTTGGGATAGTCTCTGCAGTGGTCATAGGCGCCATTGATGGTCGTCTTCGGGAGATGGTCGTTGCTTGTGTCCGTTTACAAGAGAACTAGACGTGGTCAGAAGTGGAAAACCGCAAACAAGGTTTTCAATTGTCAAGTGAGACACTAAAGCATCATTGCAGAACACTGAATCTAATCGGGTACAAAGTTATTGACAAAACAGCTTCTAAGCGAAGCAGATTTTTTGAATTTCTTTTTTCTTTTTGTTATATATAATCAGTAGTTTAATGAAATGCATGAACATGTTGGACATGTTTAAGATTCCGAAGAGACTTGTCCGGTGGGAGAAACAGTTACCGATGACAACAACTGGGAAAATGAAAAGAGATGAAATTCAAAGAGAAGTTATGTCTCATTTCCAAATCTTGACTAGCTCTCTCTGATATGATCGTTACAACCTAAAATCGTAACGTTTTCCATTTGTATGACAGCAAAAACCATTATTAATCGTAACACAGAGACCAACATTTGACCGAATAGAGCAAATCTGATTTGGGTTATGCTCACAATTTCTTTTTTCGTTTGATTTATACGAAGTATGATCATTGTACTAACACTTTGTGTTTACAGAAAATTGAATTAATTACACAACATCTTAACAAACTCATCTATGCCTCTCAATTTGTAAAAAGGTATCACTATAAATTATAGTGCATATGTCAATTTTTTATTGAATATATATATGTTTAGATGTTTTCTAAAATTGCTCTATTTCGGTCCATTTAATTTAATTTTGATGATATGTTTTATAAAAAAAATTTTCCACATAAAAATGTGTTTATAATTGAGGTTTTCATATTAACATCTACGCTAAAGTATTTATTTTTCTTTGCGTACAAATTATTATCAAGTTTTTGTAAAATGTAAATTTCTTACAATATCAAAAAAAAATATATATAACAGAAATGTATGTTACATATTTTCCTTATCTAAATATTGTTATTATGGAAAACTACACTCAAAAAAATCTTATATACTATATATGTTTCAGGGAAATTATAATTGGCTTTAGCATGCAATTGAAGAGACATTTTATCCCAAACACTGTCATTAAATATTCAAGAGATGACATCTTTTATCGAAAACAATAATTTGATTCTTACTAAACATGCAAAGATGTATCATTTATAAAGAAAAAAAAGCAAACACACAAAAGTCTGGACTTTCCATAAAACAATTAACCTTTTAATTTATTGGTTGTGTCTTTTGATTATTAACTTTTTCTACAAAACTAGAATTTTCGTCTTTCACACAATATTCTCCAAAGTATACAATGTCTATTACTTCTCTTCATGACATTTTAATACCAATCGCTTCATCTTGTGCCGCATGTTTTTGCGTGATTTTCTTAATCTAATATTTGTTTGCAAAAACTTGTATGTTATATGTCAAGATTGTTTAGAAAATAAATGTATCTTTAATATTTTTTTGTTAACGGCAAATTATATTGGGCCACAACTGGCCGGTCCAATAGCCAAATTCCTACATAATGTAGGCATAGGAACTCGATCAGTTTTTCCACATCACATAGTTCTTGATGTCTAATTTAATTATTTATTAATTTATTATATATATTGGAAAATCTCATGTCAAATCAATTTTTTCTGG
>JAKUCM010001427.1:0-10242 GCA_023374145.1 Lepidium sativum | reverse complement strand
GTGTGATTCAAATGTACATCATAAATTGCAAGCTGATCTCGTTAAACACATATGGGAAAAATTCAGAATGTTTCATGTTAATGAGCTTATTAAGTTTGTGTGTTTTATTGTTTACTTATTTAAACTATGTGTATTTTATTAGTTGGATTATGTGTATTTTATTATGTGTATCGTATTTGTGTGTTAAATTTTAGTATTTTTCTTTGTTTTATCTATTTTAAAATTTCATTATTTATAATATTATTTTATACTTATAAAATATAAATATAAATATAAAAATAAAATAAAATTAATGTGGGGTATGGTGTTGAAATTTTTTAAAACAAAACCATTGTAAAGAAAAAAATTGTATGGATCTTGAATTTTAAGGTGGAAGAGAAAAGATGATTTGGAAAGAAAAAAATGATGTAGATGTTGAATTTTTCCACCATTGTAAATAGTCTTAGCAGCTAAGTTTATTGTTTTATCCATCCCTTATTTATTTCATATAATTAAAATCTTACTGGGTTTGAAAAAATATTATTTGTCTAACTGGTATAATACATCTTGTTATTTTTTTCATATATGCCTTATATACCTTATATCTTATATCTTAGGGTGTGAAACATATTATCCTTCCATTAATTAATTTTCTTTTAACACCAAAAATTAAATCATCTTAAAATGTATCTTTCTTCTTTTCTTGCTTATATATAAGATGGGTCTACCTTTTTAAGCTCTCAACTGAAACTTTAAAAGGAAAAAAAAAAGTATCAAACAATCAAAGCACAATAAAGAGCATCAATGAGTGAATTTGTTGAGCAGCAGAGACCAAGGAGCTTCCCCCTGACTCTGGTTATAGAGTGTTGCAAGCCGCATTTGGAATCTGTGCCTAAGTTCCTTACTAATCTCAGTCCGTCAGATCTATACAACCTCCCTGGTGAATCTGTGCCAATGAATATAAAGAGCTTTAGTGCAATGAAAGGAGGGAACATAGATTTTCTGGCAAAGATGAGAAGCTATGCAACACCAATGGCATGTCTGAAGAGCGTTAAGGGAGATTCCATTCTTCACCTTGCTGCTGCTTCGGGTCATCATAATATTGTGGAGAACATAATCTCTGAATGTCCATCTCTTCTTTTGGAGCCAAACTGGAAGGACCAGATTACACTCCATGTTGTTGCTTCTGCTGGTCGTTTAGCTGTTGTTAAGACACTTGTTGCATCTATAGCATATTTTTCGTCTAGGATATTGTCTGAAGAAGAGAGGAGAAGATTTAATCTATATCTTCTTAAGGACGTAGACGGAGATACACCACTGCACGCAGCATTGAAGGGGCCCCATCTGAAGAATTCTTTGCCTCAGAGTAACTTTGTGGAATAGGGATTTTTGTGATGTTGTTAATATACAACATATGAGAAGAAGAAAGCTGTGAATATGATAATTGTGTAGAAATGGGGTAAGACGTGTTATTCGAAAAAGAATAACAATGATAGTCTTTAAGATGAGCAGGAAGTTTAACTGCTCGTTTAGAAGAAATTTGTGATGGAAGTAAAGATGATGGAGAAATAGAAGATGTTGGAGAAGAAGTGTTAAGTGTACCTGAAGACAAAGAATGTTGTTGATGAGATGAATCTGATGATGGAAAGAAGTCCATCATAGCGTCCTCATTAGAACTATATGCCATGGGAAACACAGTTTCATGAAACACCATGTTTCGAGTAATGAAGATTTTGGAACTCTGTAAATCCATCAGTTTAAAACCTTTAACACCAGAAGGATAACCCAGAAATATACAAGCACGTGCACGAGGTTGAAATTTGTGACGTGATTTAGGAGAAGTAGAACAATATGAAAGACAACCAAATGTTCTGAGTTGAGTATAATCAGGAGATTTCCCTGTGAGTATTTCATATGGAGTCTTATCATGTAACAACTGAGATGGAGTTCTATTGATTAGAAATACTGCTGTCAATATGCAGTCACCCCAGAAGGAAAGTGGTACCTTTGATTGGAACATTAAAGCTTTGGCAACATTCAATAGATGTTGGTGCTTACGCTCCACAACCGAGTTCTGTTCGGGTGTTTCAGGACAGGAATGATAAGCCACAATGCCTTTGTCTCGGAAGAAAGCAGCAAACTTCAGTTCCTGAGCATTATCTGATCTCACAGATTTGACTTTGAGATCAAATTGTGTTTCAACCTGCGTAACAAAGGCTGGAAAAACAGTAAGTACATCTGCCTTAGTCTTCAAAAGATACACCCATGTTGCTCGGGAATGATCATCTACTATTGTGAGAAAATATCGAAAACCTTCAACTGTTTCCTCTGAAAATGGACCCCAAATATCAATGTGTAACAACTCAAGATTTGTATTACACATGTTATTCAAAGAAGGAAAAGGTAATTTTCTCTGTTTTGCAAGATGACAAACATGGCAATAAGATTGTTCTTTATTCTTGTGTAAAGATGTCTGTAAAACAGAAGAAATACTATGAAGTCTAGAGTATGATGGGTGTCCTAATCGTCTGTGCCACAAGTTAGCATCCACTACAGCAGCATTCACCAAAACATCCTTCTCTGTAAGTTCTTGTGTATCCAGCACATATAGATTTCCCATTCGCTTACCCTGACCAATCTTCATTGCCTTGATAGTGTCCTGTATTTCACAGCAAAATTCATCAAACCAAACTTTGAGAGACAGAGTAGTAGTCAATGAACTAACACTGATAAGGTTAAGACGAAATTCTGGTATAAACAGAACATTGTGAAGAACAATCTCTTTGGTTAAGTGTATAACACCAATCCCACTGATCTTAACACAAGAACCTGTTGGCAAATTCACATAACTCGAGATAGAAGTATCTAATGTCTGAAACAATCTTCTATCATGAGTAACATGATGTGTGGCTCCTGAATCTACTACCCAAGCAGTAGTGGACAAAGTGTGACGAGACACTGCCAGAATGCCAACAAAACAAAATATGGAGGGAGAAAAGCTGATACCAGAAGGAGCTGTGTTCGAAGAGGTTGAACCAATATCTGCAATCTGTGATCCAGTGCTAGAGTGTTGCAACTTTGAGCTAAAAAGAGCTATAAAATTATGGATTTGATCTGGAGTAAGATTGCCAATTAGATTCTCAAATGGTGATTCATTTGAATTCTGTCCAGTAACTGCAGCTGCAATTGGTGGATGTGAAAGTTGTTTATTACTCTTCTCTGCTGATTTTCCTTTGGAAACAAAACCTGGAGAGAAACCATGCTTTTTGTAGCATTTTTCGACAACATGTCCTACACGATTGCAATAAGAGCATATGGGTCTGCCCTTATTCGAACCTTGTTGAACATAACTCACTGTGATATCCGAGGTAGAAGACAATGTATTCTGGAAAGCAGCAGCTGGAGGCATAGTGTTTGAGAAATTCTTCTGACTATCATCTTGATCAAGCATATGATAAACTTCGACCAAACTTGGAAGAGCTTTCTTAGCTATAATTTGTCTGCGGATCACTGAGTAAGACTCATTCAGTCCTGCCAAGAATTTCACAATCTTTGCTCTCTCTGCCTTAAGATGTAATCTAGTTGCCTTACCACATGTACATGGTTCATCAGGTTCTTCTGAACCTTCAAGTTGATCCCATAGTGTCTTCAGATGCGTATAATAATCGGATAATGAGAGTGTTCCTTGTCGAAGATCCTGAATCTCCTGAGTGAGATTGAATGTCCGAGGCAAATTTGTCATATGAAACCGACCATACAAATCAAGCCAAATATCTACAGCATTATCAATTCTCAATATACTCTTATAGATCTGTGGTGAGACTGAATTGAGTATCCACGACTTTACCATTGAGTTACATCGAGACCAAATGCGAAATTTCACTAAATCTTCTGGTCTTTTCACAGAACCATCAACGAATCCTATCTTATTCTTAGCATCAAGAGATATCTTCATAGCAGCATTCCAATCATCATAATTCGAACCATCAAGTCGAATAGAAACAATATTCAAACCTGGATGATCGGAGCTGTGAAGATATAATGGAGAATCTGTCGGATCTGGAGCATCATCTTGCTTTACAATGCGCGAGTATCTTTCAGCATGTTTCATTGCAATCGAAGGAGATTTCGGAGGAGAAATCGAAGCTCGATTGGTTCTTCGAGTTGCTGAGTTTGTCGCAGCTTGTAAACGAGCAGATCTTCGTGGATTCTTCATGATTTTCACCATTGTGACCAAGAAAAGAGCTTACGGAGTAAAGATTGATGATCGATGAAGTGATTTCGAGCTCAAATTCAAGAAATTGGCTCTGATACCATAATATGTTTCAAGATTGAGAAGAAGAAGATTGAGAGAGTTCGAGAGAAAGATCGAAGAAGTTTCAATTCTGTTTTTTCTTCTTAACCAACTCAAAATGTAAACCAATTGTATTTATACAAAATGAAATTGAGATAACATAAACCAAACCAAAATGTTAAATAACCAAAACTCGGTTAACCAATAATTCAAAATCTATTACAAGGATGTGTCATTTCTTGAGAATAATGATGGAATATCTCCCTTGTACATGGCTGTAGAAGCTGGAGATCTAGCTCTAGTGAAAGTAATGTTGAAAAGTCTTGGGGATAACGCCCAAGGAGACATTTCTAATTTAGCCTCAAAGTTAGAAGGGAGGAAATGGCTTGTACACGTAGCACTTAAAGCAAAAGACAGAGGTCTGTTTTCCCATCTTTGGTCAGTTCGTGTTCTGTTCGTATTCTTTTCCTACAGGCGATAACTGAATTTACCATTTGTCATAGCAGATATCCTCAATGCTATTCTTGACAAAGAACCAAGTCTTATCAATGAACGAGATGAAGAAGGAAGGACTTGTCTTTCATTTGGAGCATCCATAGGGTATTATGAAGGAGTATGCAAACTGTTAGATCGATCAATGTCAAAAGTCTTTGTATGTGATGATGATGGTTCGTTTCCAATCCATATGGCAGTAGAGAAAGGTCATGTGGATATTGTAAAAGAGATTTTAAAACGTTGTCCATATTCGAGAGAGCTACTAAACAAACAAGGTCAGAACATTCTTCACATTGCAGCTAAGAGTGGGAAAGCTATATCTATGCTTATAAAGTATATCAAGAAACTCGAGAAGAAGAGAGACCATCTGCTCGAGGAGCAAGATGCAGAAGGGAATACACCTCTGCATCTAGCCACCATAAATTGGCGTCCTCGAGCTGTTATGGACCTTACCAATGTTTCTTTGAGTGCCAACAAAAACCAAAATAAAAAGAACAAAGATGGCTTGAAACCACTTGATATTGCAGAGTCAAAGCTACAGCCTGACTATGTCTTCAGGGAGGTATATATAACTCACGAACTATACAACTATTATTTTCCAAAACCAAACTATATATGCTTTTATGTTCATCACAATTTTTCTCTTCATGTCAGAGATTAACTCGGATGATTTTGCTATTCACTTACAAACCAAGAAGTGTTTTTTGGCTACCAACAAATGGTATGAAAGTAAGACCAAGTTGTGGTAACAAATACAAAGACCAAGTTAATATACTTCTACTAGTGGCAACTCTTGTAGCAACAGTAACGTTCGCTGCAGGTATCGCAGTACCTGGAGGATCTAATAGCTCCCCACCAAACTTGGGGAAAGCCATTTTAGCCAAAGACAACAACTTCAACTTATTTGTGATACTTAACAGTATGGCAATGTACATCTCTCTTGCAGCAATAGTTGCTCTTATCTGGGCTCTAATGGGTGATCCCGAAGTTGTTCACAGAGCCTTTCAGTTGGCCTTACCATCACTACTCGGGGGTCTATTCTTCATGTCGGGGCTCTAATGTTACTCTTTCGATTGTTGGTAGCTTTATATATCTTCCCTTCAGTTTATTATTCCCCTCTCTCCTTGCCCCTTACATTGCCCCACATATCCTGGGATTACGTGGATTTAAATTCTATAAGCGTGCTTATCTCCGAATTCTCTTGGTCTTAGTTGATGAAAGTGATACAAAAACACCTCACACTTGAGGCTTTGCCATGGTTAAACTCCTATGTGATTTAAAGTGGGGATCTAGAAAGAATTTCTTCTTATCAAATATGATGCAAATGTTGCTTTAATGTCTTCTTATTTATAAGGCTACTAGCTACCACATATCTCTGTTTTTATGTATACTTGTAATGTAATCTGTTTCTGTTTGTACTTGCAGTGTACTCTGTTTTTTGTCTATACTTGCAATGTACTATGTTTTTATCTATACTTGTACTGAACTCTGTTTTGTTATAATGAATATTATAAGTATAACCATAAAGTAGACCTGTTTTACTGTTCGCTACAAAATTGTGGGCAGAAAGTAGAATGTCGAGACCATATCTTCCAATTCATAACGATAACCTGAAGCAGAGCGTTATTGACTTAACAATGTGTCTGGTACTTCCTAACATTTCATTCGTAACTCGCTCCGTGTGCGAAACCCTAGCCGTGTGTTCGTAGATTCGAAGGACTTCGACTTGGTGGAAAGCTGAAAGCAATTAGTTGGTCCATAAGTTCTTCACCACAATCTGCTAGTTCCATAAGTTATTTCAGAAACCGTGTGAAACAAGTTATCATAAAGAAGAAAAACCCTACAGAGAGTTTGCTCAAATATGAATCTAAGTTTTTTGCAATCCTGTTTCAATATTTTTCCGTTTCAGGGGGTTGATTTGCTTTCTTCTCTGAATTGTACTTCACATTTGATGTTTTGTCGATCAAACTGAAGTTAAATTCCCAAGAGACACAGGCAGTATTTATCAGAGTGAGTTAGGTCGAGTTATTAGTTGTTGGCAGATAGTAAAAAGGACCTCTTGTGCTTTTCGAGGTGTCTTAGCGATTCAGAACATGATCTGTGGTTATGTAAGGAGAAAAATGTTTCTTCCGAATGTACGAATCGGTGAATCATTTGGCTTTATGTTTCTCTGACTTGGTGTGGGATTATTGAACTTCTGAAGTCAAAGTCACTTCATACTTGGTGCCAGTACTGGTTTAAGTCAAGGGTCAAGCACATGTAAGTCCAAGCATATGTAATCAAAGCACAAAGAGCATCATGAGTGGATTTGTTGAGCAGCAGAGACCAAGATGCTCCCCCTGACTCTGATCATAGACTGCTGCCAGTAGCATACGGAATCTGTCCCTGAGTTCCTTACAAATATCAGTCAGTCAGATCTTTACAACATTCCTGGTGAATTCGTGCCAATGAATCCAGAGATCTTTAGCGCAATGAGAGCAGGGGACACATATTTTCTGGAGAAGATAAGAAGTTATGCAACACCAATGGCATGTTTGAAGAACGATAAGGGACATTCCATTCTTCACCTTGCTGCTGCTTCGGGTAATCATAAACTAGTGGAGAGCATAATCTCTGAATGCCCATCTCTTCTTTTGGAGCCAAACTAGAAGGACCAGATTCCACTTTATGCTCCTGATTTTGTTGGTCGTTTAGCTGTTGTTAAGACTCTTGTAGCATCATCTTACCTCTCTCTCAAATTTTAAGTTTAGCCTCAAAGTTAGAAGGGAGAAAATGGCTTGTACACGCAGCACTTAAAGCAAAGAACAGAGGTATGTTTCCCCATTTTTGCTCTGTCAGTGCTATGTTGAAAAAAGAAGAAATCTCTGTCATATTCCTTTCCTCAAGAGTCAATAAGCTAACTGAATTTACCATTTGTCTGAGTAGATATCATCAATGCCATTCTTGACAAAGAACCAAGTCTTATCAATGAACGAGATGAAGAAGGAAGGACTTGTCTTTCATTTGGAGCATCAATAGGGTATTACAAAGGAGTCTGCAACCTGTTAGATCGATCAAAATCAAGTGTCTTCATATGCGACGATGATGGTTCGTTTCCAATCCATATGGCCGTAGAGAAAGGTCATGTGGATGTTGTAAAAGAGATTCTAAAAGGTGTCCAAATTCGATAGAGCTACTGAAGAAACAAGGTCAAAACATTCTTCATGTTCCATCCAAAAGTGGGAAAGCTAGATCTTTGCTTTTAAAGTATATCAAGAAACTTGATAGGAAGAATAGCCATCTGATCGAGGAGCAAGATGCAGAAGGTAATACACCTCTGCATCTAGCCACCATAAATTGGCGCCCTCGAACTGTTATGGACCTTACCAATGTTTCTTTGAATGTCAACAAAACCCAAAATAAAAACAACAAAGATGGCTTGACACCGCTTGATATTGCAGAGGTAAAGCTACAGCCTAACAATGCCTTCAGGGAGGTATATATAAATCACAGCCTATACAACTTTTTTGTTCCAGTATCAAATGACATATGTTTTTGTATTCATCACTTTTCTTTTTTCTGTGTGGTATGGAATCTCAGAGATTGACTCTGATGAATCTTGTTAGTCACTTACAAACCAAAAAGTGTTTCTCGGCTACCAAGAAATGGGATGACAGTAAGAAACAGATCATAGAATCAATCACAAAGCGGGGATAGCTCAGTTGGGAGAGCGTCAGACTGAAGATCTGAAGGTCGCGTGTTCGATCCACGCTCACCGCATTCTATTATTTTACTTCCTGTTGTTTTATTAGGAATAATAACATAACGACGTCGTTTATGCGAAAAATGCTAAATGGGCTTTTACTGGATCTTAAAATGGGCTTTGTTTCACCATATACTTGTAGAATTCTCAGTTTAACTGAATGCTTCGGTCTTCTTTGTGAGTCTCTGCGTGCTGAATCTCAGCCATTAACTCTCTTTTGTTCATCTATTTGCTGATAATTTGTTGTTCCTTTTATGCCATAGCCTTCATTGTTAGGGTGCCTGGTACAAGTCATGAAACCTACTCCAAAGCTTCTTTATAGACAGTGTAAGCAACTTAATTCCTGAAATACTTTTTAGACTTGTTTTTCCTCGTTATCAACACTGATTGTGATAGTAAATTCCTAGGAGAAGTAACCTCTATTTTCCGTGATGTTAATTGAATCAATTAATTTCCTGCTAACCTCCCACAATTTATTTGCCTTCTCTGCAACACCTGCTTCTTTTGGAGAACTGATCCTCAAAACGATCAAGTCCTTGTACCCCTGGCTTGGAGAGGACTTGGGGTCGCTCTCAACCTGTGATCACTACTTTATGTGGTAGTCTTTATTAGAGCATTGGATTTTCGGTTCTGGTTATTAAGATTGGTTTAGAGTCTGTTTAGTGTCAATTTTTGGTTCTTATTAAAAATGTAATCGGTTATTAAACTGAATGCGTCTTCTTCTTGTATGTTCGTATATATATACGAACAGTGTACATTGATTTTACAGTGATGAATACAAGAGATTCAAGCTTTGCTTTGCTTTCTTTCTTCTTCAATCTTTCTTTGTTTTAGTTGTAATACTGCAACAGTCTTGTGTAAGTAACTAGCTTTTTAGTGCCAACGTTTTGCCACAGACTTGTACTACGGGTAATAACATCTGGTCGTTTCTCGAGTTCCTCTTTTGGATACAGAACCTCTTCGAAAGGCTTAAGAGACATTCGGATAGCAGATAAGTAGTGTGAACAAGTCACATTAGTTGGATTCAGATAGAACCAACACGGGTTCTGTGATATTCCAACATTACCAGTATTTGGTTGCAACATTGGCATCCAATCTGTGAGCTGCTCGTCACGTTCAACCCTAGGGAAAGACCTGTGAGATCACCAAGGTTTTGGTCTCATGATTTAAAAGTTGCTAAGCATATTATAATCGGCGGCTTTAAGGAAGTTCCATGAGAACATTGTGTTTGCCAAAATCAAGACCAAATCGATCAGAGCTGGGTTAATTTGAACAGAACATAACTTTCAAGGTCCATAGACATAGATATCAGACTGCACCAATAAGGAAAACCACTTATAACAGTATATAAATTCATTACATTTTGTTTCATGAAAACTAGTTGCGACTACGTGTCCATAAATTACAGGAAGCAAAGAAAAAATCGAAATTTATAAAAAAATACAAATATTCGGAAATGTTAAATACGAAAGTTTTCTTAAGGCACATATTATTAAACTTTTTTGTTTAAACTTCCATTTATTTTGATGTTTACATATGTTGATATTCCATTTTTCTTTTAACTTTCATTTTTTAATCTATGAGTTTCTTATATATATTAATGTTGCTTTGGTATGTTTTTCATTCTTACAAAATTAAGATCAAATACGAAAAGAGTTATGTGATCGAAAAGACAAAATCAGAAGTTTTAGAATCAATAATGAAAATTAGAGATGAGTTCCAACGAGATTTC
>JAKUCM010001426.1:0-71461 GCA_023374145.1 Lepidium sativum | reverse complement strand
TCCATATATATCATTCCTTTATAAAGCGTGAAATTACCCAACTAAAACTCTTTGCTAGATTTAATTTAGATTGTTTTTTGGTTTTGTTTTTGTGTTGTAATGTTTGGTAATAAGGATCATCTGTTTTTGTCATGGTACTCTTTTTTTTTTGTCAACTAGTTTCTTGATTTTCAAATCCTCTTCATATTATTACAGGTAAGAGGTTTGATCTATGATATCTTGAGAATTTGTATAGTGACAACACTATTATACCACTTATCCTTGATTGTCATTGTACTGTTTTAATCTAGTATAATAGTGTTCCTCAAAAAGAAAAAAACATTTTTGAAGAGTATTATACATGACAAATAACAAAATCCAGGAACTTGCTATGACACGTACACCTACACCACTAATCTCTTTCTCATATTACACATATATATACATATATATGTGAACTTTCTTACATAGTGTTATCGTATGTCTTAGTTGTGACAAAAATATGAATTTTGAATCAATCTTTATTGAGGAATTCTCTGATGAGATGAATTGAGATGAAGATGATGTAATCCTCCAAATGATCGACACATCAAAGACAAGCAAAGGGATAGATGTGGCTTCTACAACTAGTGAGAGAAGGAGAATCCGAGGGGGGAAATCGCTAGGTCACACAAGAGAGGTGGAAGTCTCTTGATATTCCGTGGGACTTCTTTGGATTTGACTAACCAAAGAAAAGAACAGTACTCAAATTGAGTGAATTCTATTGATAAAAACGTGGATGCCCTTAAAGCAAAGTGTTTGTGCTACTTAAATAGAAAAACATAAAGCCAAACGAAAAACCCTAATGTCTTTTGGGCTTAAAAGGCTTTAAAATCCTAACTCAACAAAATGGCCTCTCTTGTTAAGTGTGGACTCTATTTGCCTCATTAAAACCTTACTTGGAAAACCTATTGGGATAAAACCAAGTGAAGGGAAAAGAGTACAAATAGGCTACACACCCATTTGTTGACTACAAGTCAGAACCAATGTGGTTGGACTTGGATTATCTTCTTCTTGATTTTGAATCTGCACCACAAGTCCTCCTACACCTTGGTTGAAGAGCTTAGTCCTTGATCTTGTCATGGCACCAGCTGGTACACGCATTAAGTCCTTATCCATATGCTCCTCATCCGTTGTGTGAGGTTCTGTCTTTACCAATATCATATCATCCGCCCCTTCTTCAAGAAGATTTGATCTCAATTCTGTTTCATCTCCAAGAAAAGGGCTCAAGTTAGATACGTTGAAGCTTGAAATTATGTTGTACTTACCTTGAAGATCGAGTTCATAGGCGTTGTTGTTGATCCTCTTAACAGCGGTGAATTGTCCATCAATTCTTGGCATGAGCTTCGATTTCCTTTCAGCTGGAAACCTCTCCTTCCTTAGATGCACCCAGACTATATGGGCTGTATTATTGGACTAGTCTTTATTTGAGATATTTGGTTATTTTCTGTTTAATACTTTTTTTTGAATTGGCCGCTGAGGGCATGGTTAATTTCTTAGACTTTAAACATAAATTAGTTAGGTATTTAAGCTTCTTATCTAGGAGAAAGAGAGTGATCCCACAAATCACCCTTTGTGGTATTTGAACTTGGGTTTTCTTTGATTCTGTCTTGGATTCGAAATCATATAATCCATATATATCATTCCTTTATAAAGCGTGAAATTACCCAACTAAAACTCTTTGCTAGATTTAATTTAGATTGTTTTTTGGTTTTGTTTTTGTGTTGTAATGTTTGGTAATAAGGATCATCTGTTTTTGTCATGGTACTCTTTTTTTTTTGTCAACTAGTTTCTTGATTTTCAAATCCTCTTCATATTATTACAGGTAAGAGGTTTGATCTATGATATCTTGAGAATTTGTATAGTGACAACACTATTATACCACTTATCCTTGATTGTCATTGTACTGTTTTAATCTAGTATAATAGTGTTCCTCAAAAAGAAAAAAACATTTTTGAAGAGTATTATACATGACAAATAACAAAATCCAGGAACTTGCTTTGTTGTAACTTCATTATCTGCAAAAGTGTTAATTCGATGAATTGAAACCATACGATCTTTACACCAAATCAAGTGAGTAAGAGAGAACTATTTGAGTCTATAGATCCTTATTCTCTACAAACAATAGATTCTCAGATGGCGCCAAGGCTAATCAACAAAACAGAGGAAATAAAGTTCAATTATTTCATCAAGTGCAGGCTTAACTGACAATATCTGCCTACTGTACTATCTTTTCAGAGCTTAGTAAAGTGAGCATCAATATTTGGACAGGTATTGGTGTTACATAGTATTACTGCTTCAATGCACTCAAATAAGTAATATTGCATGAGAGGGATATGCCTTACCGCTTCTCTCTTGCTGTTTTGTTTTTCTTCCATATCTTGAAGGATTGCCTCAAGCCGTTTTCTGCAAAGGATATGGACATTATTCTTTCAGAGGTCATGACACATGATCAACATCCTCATAAAATTTATACACTGCACATCATACTGTAACAGGGCATACTTCTTTAAAAAGAGAAAGGATGGTTTTCAATATCCATTGTAGCTACTAATACTATCATCTTTACCCTAAAAACACTGATTTCCCTACAGCTTGCACTCTCTATTAGCCTAAAGTGAAAAGTTGTTTATTTTCAAATTAAGAAACAATCCAAAAGGTTCTTTACTGTCAACAACTAGACCAATGTTCAATAATGCGTTGCTCAGTGAACTGCATTTGCTTCAATCCAAACAAAAGAATAAAATAAACTTACAATTCAGCAGAGATGTACTCAATTCGTTTCCGGACATTTGCATTTGCTTCTGCCAAATCCTGCTTCACTAGCACTGGACCAATCAATTTGTACACGTTTGCGTCTTCTTCCAGCATATCCAACTCCTGTAGATACAAGTCAGACACACAAAATGATTAAAGCTGATAGAGTATGGTGGAGAAGAAAGAAAAACGAACCAATGCAATTCCAAACAATACCTCTTACTCAATTTCAAAACCAGAAACTTCCACCATTTTCACAGGAACTCCGTAACATCAGTCAAAAAAATCCAGAAAAATCAGTAAGACATGTGTATATACCTTAAGCACGAGCTCATTCTCGCCGAGTTGGATCGTATACTTCTTCCTCAGCTGGTGATTCTTCGCGATATCTGTAAAATGAAAACAGAAAAGTAGGGTTTCCCGCCTCCAGGAACAAAGAATCTCATTTAAGAAAGTTGAAAAGAATCGATGGAACTTGCCTTTCTGAATTTTACCGAGATCATTAGCCTTGTTCTCTAGGTCTTTCTGCAGATCTCGAAGCGCCGTCGATGAACTCATCTTCGTCGTCGCCGTCGTATTGTTCTTCCTCACTCCGGTGGATTATTAAAAACTCCCAGATCCACCGAAGAACTAACACAAACTTGGTTAAGTCTCAGTGTTTAAAAAACGCCAAAGCCCGTAAAATTAACATGGTTTCTAAAAAGCCCAATGGGCTTCAATTTATCAAAACACTTACTTTACATAGTTTCTGCAATTACTATATATAAACACTTCAATAATTCTCATAAACAGATGTTTACTTTTTCAGTTTTCCTCGCTCTGTATTCAATCTAAAATAGTGAAAAGTTGAAATTTTAAAGAGACTTTTTTTTTTGTCAAAGTAATAACTCACTCCATAACCTAAAAGAAAATAGAGTTGGATCAAAAGTAAAGTTGCCACTTGAATCTTACATAGGTATAAATAAACTTATTCCATTGTGGTTCTTTTAATTATAACAATTAATTATGTTAATCAACTAGCAGATATAATAAGAGTGTAAGAAATAAACATTTCCTACCCTTTGATTTAAATTAATATTCTTTGTTATGTGTGCAGTGTGTATAGAGTTTGTCTAAATATCAGTAAACAGCTATAAATATAGTGAAAACTAAATGAGAAAAAAAAAAAAAAAAAAAAAAAAAGACAAGAAATGCGGAATCTTGGATAAAAGGACACTACCCTTCTCTGTCTTTGCTCGCTGCCCGAAAAGAACATACAGAAAACACTTTCACATTTCACACTTACAAGAGAGAGAGAATTGGATACTGAGGAAGAAGAAGAAGTCAAGGAGAGAAAATGGCTCCGAAGAGCGATAGATGCAAATGGGGTTCTATACTCTTGTTTCTGCTTAGTCTCTCAGTCGCCATCTTGGTCGCCGTCGCCGACGACAAGGCTCCGGTGGTCGAGGATGGTACGCTTTTCACTTTCCTTCATCAAACTTATTGATCTTTTTGGTATTTGCGTGATAGGATTAAACATCTTGGCTTGTTATTCTGAATCCTCGAATCCAACCTATTTGCTCTGTTTTAAGAACACAGAACCATAAATGATTGATTACAGAGTGTTGATTTGGTGTTAAGAATCAAATAGAGCTAAAAGTTGTAGTTTCAATCTGGAGTTAGAGCATTTAGGTTTTAAAGGTACTATCTCAATTTGACTTTACTGTTGCTTAGCTTAAAGTAAAGGCATCTTTAGGAATTAAGATTACAAGGTAAATATTACTTATGGTGTCTACTATAAGTAGTAAATGAGTTTCATTCTATAGGGGAAAATCTGTTGTTTTCCGTTTAATTAGTCACATAAGGAAACATTTAAAAGTTTATGGATCGATTCGTTAATTAAGTTTAGTATAAAGCATTACATTCGTGCTTTCGGCGACGGCAAAATTAGAATGGAAACCCTTCTTATATCTCCCTTAGCTCCATCAAATAAAAAAACATTTAGCTCCAACTTACAACTTGATTTTTCTTTTTTTAAATTTACACACACACAAAAAAGTTTCACTTTGATTTATTAATTCCTAAGGAAAAAGTCTTATAAGTTCCCGAAAAGAAAAGAGAAAGGGTTCCCGCCAAATAAAAGGTGGTGTGTTTTTTGTGTTGTAGTATGAAACGACAAAGAGTACATGAGAAAACGACATTGTAAATTTTGTAATGTCTAAAAACTTGACTAGTTTTTCAACGCGCTTTCTTTTATTTCTCCACCGAAAACTACTTAATTGTCACTGTTTCCCCAATGAGAAGTTCCATTTTGGAAATTGGTTCTGTGAAGTGTAGAGCTAAATTATTAGTAATCGTCAAAAAGTCTTGTAAATAGTGGGCCCAATTCAGTAATTTATGTGGTCCCACTAAGTCATAGCCTTAATTGAGCAGGTATGGGCCGTCTGGGAAGGCCCATACAAGACGTTATTCGTCTCTTCTCCTAATTTTTTTCCAATTCATGTTCTTATAATTATCAAATTCAATTGTGATGCCGAATCAACTCTCTGACAAAATAAATGTCTTTTTCTCACAGCTAGCTAATTTTAAAACAGAAAAATTGAACGTGATAGTTTTGTGTTCCCGAAATTTTTGTCTATCCAAAAGTTCTAGTAATTAATCAAAATTGACTGGAATTTTTGTTTTTTTGTCTGTTATTGCAGGTTTAGTGGTAAATGGCGATTTCGAGACACCAGCGTCAAATGGTTTCCCTGACGAAGGAGTAGTTGACGGAGCCTCCGGTATTCCAAGCTGGAGATCAAACGGCACGGTGGAGTTAGTCAATTCAGGTCAAAAACAAGGCGGAATGATCCTGATCGTCCCACAAGGCCGTCACGCCGTTAGATTAGGAAACGACGCAGAGATCAGTCAAGATCTAACGGTGGAGAAAGGGTTTGTATACTCAGTCACGTTTAGTGCCGCACGCACGTGCGCACAACTTGAATCAATAAACGTGTCGGTGGCTTATGTGAAAGCAGACGCGGATGATACGGTTGCGTCTCGAAACGTGGATTTGCAAACGCTGTATAGCGTTCAAGGGTGGGACCCATATGCCTGGGCGTTTGAAGCGGAAGAGGATCATGTGCGTTTGGTTTTTAAGAACCCTGGTATGGAAGATGACCCTACTTGTGGCCCTATTATTGATGATATTGCTCTTAAGAAGCTCTTTACTCCTGATAAACCCAAAGGTAACCCCTACTTATTTATTCGTCTATTTACACCCTCAATTTATGACGCGTAAGTTCAAAATCGTGCAATTTCACCCTTTTTTTATTTTGCTATTGGTTAAATGTAGATAATGCGGTGATCAATGGAGACTTTGAAGAAGGTCCATGGATGTTTAGGAATACGTCTCTTGGTGTATTACTTCCAACGAATCTCGATGAAGAAATATCTTCTCTTCCGGGTTGGACTGTTGAATCGAACCGGGCGGTTCGGTTTGTGGACTCAGATCACTTCTCTGTTCCAGGTGGAAAACGAGCCGTGGAGCTTCTTTCAGGCAAAGAAGGCATTATATCTCAAATGGTTGAGACCAAAGAAAATAAGCAGTATACAATGTCTTTCTCACTTGGTCACGCAGGTGATACATGTAAGGAACCATTGGCTATTATGGCATTTGCAGGTGATCAAGCACAGAACTTTCATTACATGGCGCAAGCAAACTCAAGTTTTGAAAAGGCGGGTTTGAATTTCACGGCCAAAGCTGATCGAACTAGAGTTGCGTTCTATAGTATCTATTACAACACGAGGACAGATGATATGAGCTCTTTGTGTGGACCTGTGATTGATGACGTTAGAGTTTGGTTCAACGGATCAAAAAGAATCAGAGCTGGATTTGAGTTTTGGTTTTTGGTTGTTGTCCTTCTCGTTATCGGTTTTGTTTAGTATACTCTTAAGATTTTAGCTTCCCCGGTTTAGTGTAATTCCCGGGAAAATGTTATTGTAAACCAACAACGTAAGGTTTTCTATTGGGTTCAAGCAAATTTGAAGGTAGTTATCGTTTAACGCTTTAACATGGTCGAATGTAAATCGTTAGATTGTTGTTCTAAAATGTCAATTTAAAGAAGTACACGAGTTAAACCGAATTAAACCGGACCTCACAGAAATATCGGTTTGGATTGGTTTGGCTCTTACATATTAGGGATTATAAATGTCTCTACCCCTACCAAACGACGTCGTTACTTGAAAGGCTATATCTATTAAATATCTGAAATCTGAATCATTTTGTTATTTTGTTTCTCCTTTCTCCGCCGCCTTCGTCTCCGATCCTAAAGCTCATAAGTTTTTTTTTTCCATTCTTCGTTTTTTCATTAACGTTTTCGAATTCTGGATCTTCGATATAGAGTAATATAGATTAGAATTAGGGTTTATTCTGATGTATAAATTGTTGGAATATTAGATGATGAAAATGAGGAGATATAGCAGGTACTTAAGAGTAGTCTGTTAATCCTTGGAATGTTTCTTGGTGCAACTCTAACTTTGATGTGCCCGAATCTTCCGGATTCTTAGTCCAATGACTTTGCAAATCAGCTTCTTTCTGATTCAATCATCTATATCAAAGAATATAATCTATTTTCTAGTTTCTTTTGTTTCTCGATTTAGCCATTTTCACCCCAAAAACAAAAACTCCTTTGTATTGGCCAAGTTTTGGCCTTTTGTATTGTTGAGCCGCCAATGTTTGTTATTTGTGTGATTATTTAGATTTTGAGATTTTTTTCGTTTTATAATTTTTCATCAGGTATTGTGTTTGTCCTTATGATGTTATGATATACTCTGGAGCTGGATAGATAAGAATAACAGAAGTTGCATACACATGTTAATGGTGAGTTTTTATGAACTGATGTTTCAGTAGATGAGTTGACTGAAGACTTATTGTCATGGATGGCAAACAAACATATGATTTGTAAGATTTAGCCGACTAAAATTTTGTCCAATATACTGAATCACACCTATGAAATCTTCTGTCATGGGTTATTCACTATATTGGGTAAAATTTTAGTCGGGTAAGAGCAACAATATCTGCTTTGCTGTTCTTAAATCTTTGCTTGAGTAGCTTTAAAATGACCTAGAATTTGAAACCTGTTGTATATTAGTCGTAATATATGTTTCAAATTATAAATCTCTTTTGCTAAGTAACAGTGTGCAGAAGTAACATTAATTGTTTGAGCTAGATAGGATTTGACTGTCTGAATATTTCTTGATTGAAATGCAGTATTGATTTGAATAATGGATCCTGCTGCAAAAGCAGAACTTGATGTAATTCGTTAGCTGGCTTAATTGTAGTCGCAGTCCTCTAATACTGTGTAATACAAAGTAATTTAACATAGCATTTTGTCATGAAATAGTAAAACCAAATTGAGCTATGTGCCAGATAGTAAAAGAAAATGTGAGACGGTTTGCTTTGTTTTTCTTTGGGTTATTTATACAAACAATGGAATTCATTTTGTTTTTTATACAAAATTTCCCATCCGAATAGATAGTGGGGATCAAAACGATCTAAGTATCTAAAGCCTGAGATGAAAGATCTAACTTTAGTATTCTGTGAGAAGTATTCTTTGATCAGCTTATAGCATTCTTCCACACTAACAAAAACCATCTTACTTGTGTAGAAGCCTTGGACATTAAACCTAAAATCCAAATCAAAACTGATCCAAAAATTTGGGTATCAGCTAGTTCCCGAAACCGAAGAAATATTCCAATTAGGTGCGTTTTGTTTGGACCTAGATACAGAATAATACCAGAACCGATATTCGGATGGATATCTGATTATCGGGCTACATATACAAATTTGAGTATTTTTTGAATATTTAAGTATTTTAATGTATTGGAATTTTTTAAGGTATTTTAGTATATTTTGGATGATTTTTGATTTATTTCGAACTGATAGTTTATAAATATTGAAATATTTTTTAGGTTTTTCTGAAGTTTTTTGTTTTGTGGTATTTTTGGATTTTTTTTTTGTTTTAGAATAATTTTTAATTATTATATTTGTTTTTTTTTTGTAGTACCCTTATCTGATGGATATCATCTGAAGTTGAATTGAATCTAAGTTAAATAATAACTGGTCTTAAATTACTAATAAAAACAAGGTTTTGAGACCTCTTAAGTCATCCACATCAACTTTTTAATCTTTTCTAATGATGGTATGTCAGCATAAATTTTCTAAAACAATTCTTAAAGAACTCATTTAGTAACTTACTTTTTAAACATCTCACACTATATGTTTAAGTGTTAGTTTTATTAAAAATCGATGGAAACTAAATGGGTATTGATTCACAATATATTTAAAAGTGATAAATGTTACTAAAATTAATCACAAAAGTTTCTCTTCCAATTTCCTAACGTTCCCTACTCCAAGTATTTGTCTAATTTGTTTAATTTTTAGTGATTTCTTAGGTTCTCATTTGTGTCAAACTAATATGGTTCATGTGAAAAAAAAACAACCCCTACCGTTTTCCTAGAAGATCATCAATGTCAAATATTCTCGCTCCTTGCTTTATTAGGTACAACAATCTGAATAACTCTTTTTTCTTTTTGTTACCCTTGAATTCGTTGTCTTCCTTTTTTCCTTTCTAAATTATACTGCTAAGCGGGTTTTGAAAATTGTTTGATTGATTTTAACATCTATATCTTCCATATTTGTTCGTTTAATTATTATATTACTATGAGTTTTCGCAGTGATCCAAACGAAGCAACAACAAAGAGTAACCAAAAAAAGTAAAAAATCATAATTCACGGACTAAATTTTACAACTTACATGTTTTTAGTGACGAGTTTATATTAGTCCCAAAAAAAGGACTAGCTTATAAGTTCTTTAATACGTCATCTATTGAGAAAGGTAACATCATTTACTTTCTATAAATCTTCAAAGCACTTTTACATTGACATGTCATTCAATTTTTTTTGCTAATGTTTCAGAATATTTTTTATATTAAAATTATTATATTGTCATTATACTACTAAACAACTAAGGTACAATAGATATAATATTTGATATATGAATACAAGCAAAGCAAAAAAATCTATTAAAATGACATTGAAAATATAAAACGATAGTTTGATTTATGAATCAAAATCACAAACATGGAGAATTTAATAGAAACAAAAGATTATGGATATATGACCAATGCTCACAACTATCTCGAATCTACAATTGCAGAATTTTAGGCATTCGAGTATGTATGTCTTGGTCTCTTTTTGATGTACCTTTCCTTTTTTTAAGCCCATTTTTTTTTTAAATTTGTATTCCTTATAATTTTTCTAAGCTTTTAAATACGTACAAGAAGAATATTAAATGCATTGAATTTCTCCTTTTTGACTCCAAGGTACATTGAAATCTATTTCTTCTAAATGTACAACACTGATTTTTTCATATCAATACGACTGCAGGGAAATGCAGTTCAGCGTTTTATTTCGGCAAACCGGGCAATTCAGTTTCAAGAAGAATTGATGGAGACCACAATATACAAACTAAAAAACTCCATGGTCAATCCCAGCAAGAAGTACCACCGTGTCTCCGACTACAAACACTTCATCTCTTCACTGACAAAAAAACATTCCTCCCAGCACCACTCGGAGATCACATAATTGAAGAATACAAGTTTAGGCTAAAAATTTTCCAAGAGTTTTTTGCAATTGCTGACACCAACATTGACCTCTTCGGTAACCCAATACTTACCCATTTACAATACTTAGCACATAAACATCACGCCACACAAACTTACTTTTACGTCTTTTAGATGTCATAGGTGAGCTCCGCGTAATTTCAGGTGACAACCTCCACTTGACATCCACTAAAGAAATGACACCTCAAGTACATGACACAAGATCAAGTGATAGAGTGTTTCTACACCTCCAACATCAAGAGTAAGCTCTCGTATGCTTTACGCTTAATACGTCTCTCTCTCAAGATAACGACCTAACATTTAATATCCAGTGGTGACACAATCCGTGTTAGCTTATGGGGAAACATTGCCGAAAAGTTTAGGACCCTATGGAATAATGCACACATCAAGCCAAAAGTGATTCTCATCAATACTGTGAACCCAAAATTTATATGAGGTATATTCAATTTCATGTTCACTAATCCCAAATACAACTACAACTTATATTTGATCCTACTACACACCTAATTTTCCTACAGGTACTGTAACCCTAAGCTCGACATCATCTACACGCCTCTTTTTTGACAATGACGTGATGACACCAAAGGTCTTTTCAAAAGGTATATTCTCTGATCCTATTGCATGATTACCATCATTTCCCAATTATAGCCAAATCGACACTAACATAACAACAAAAACACATCTCAGCTTATCTCAAAGTGACAAAAAACCTCCGACTGCTTCAAGTGCATCATCCTCCATCACAAAACTGGAAATTGTGACTATCAAAGAATTACAACAGTATCTGCAAAGTGAAACTCCATAGGTAAGTCCCTTTTTCAAAAGTAATAGCTCTACAAGCTCTAAACTCTATAACACAGTCGTCGAGATTATTAATTGCATTCCAATGACAAACAAAAAAGGCGGCAAGCTTTATCTGTCTTGCTACAATAGATGCCATCGAGGAACAATATGGTTGGTACTACATCTCGTGCAGTAGCTGTAACACAAAGTTGGGAAAATCCGGTTCCTCATTCTCTTGCAACATGTGTCTAAAATACAACAATGTCGGTCTCATCAGGTTTGCACATTATGCTTCTATTTGAAAAGGACATGTCCAAAAACAACACAAACTAAACAACAAATAATTGTATTCAAATGTATGTGTAGGTACCGCTTTGAAGTAAGGGTCCATGACCACAACAAAGAAACAACAACATTTGTGATTTTTGATCGTGAAGGGACAAACTTTGCAGGACAGAAAGCTTCTGAAATTATAAACGCATTCATCGAGGTATATTCAATGCTCTTGCACCTCAAAAACACACTTACACCTTTCATACAAGTAATAACCAAACTTTGTTACCTTTTTACCCAGGGAGATGATAACAATGAAGCACTAAAAACTAAAACTCCTGAAAGTTTAAAACACATTATTGGCCAAACTTGCAAATTCCATATCAAAGTGTCAATGTACAACTTCCTAGCTTCACGTCCATATTTCACTGTCTCCCATATTATTCCAAACGACGTTGGCTTGAACGACGAGGCGTCCAGAATAAACAACCCCATATATGCTGACTATGCAATACTTTCCAAGGCTCCGAACACACATCCAAACGAAATATTTGATGAAGATGTGAAGAACGAGAAGCGCCCCCGTCTAGACAACTAAACCAGCTTATTCACCTCAAATTACAAGTTGTTTCTTTGATTTAATTTAAAACCATTCTCAATGTTACAAGTTTTGTCAATTTCCTTTCCCTTCATACTATTCACAAGTTCAATCTTATTTCCCCTTTTTCGGTTTAACGTTGCACTAATACGAGATCACCTTTCTATAAAATTACTTTCACTCAATATTCATTACTATCCAAATGTTGTGTTTTGTTGAATATGGAGTACATTAATAAAGTCATCCAAAGTTTATTGGATCTATCATGACACAAACCTGCAAATGGCTTCATTTATCCAATGTGTATATAATGTGTTGATAAAGAGATTGCATGAAACAAAATAATTTATTGTAAGGTAAGATGAACTATATTTATCTTTATTTTTTACATATTTGAAAAACCTAAATTGAATATGAACTTAGTCAAAGAAAAAACTTAAATATGTTTCTTTAAAATAAAATTTGTTTAGAATAAACAATTTTCATATTATATTATATAATCAATTAGCTTATATAGCATAATTTAGTCATTATATATTTCAAAAAAATACTAATATTAAACCGTTTATTATATATCTACATTTTGTCATTCATAAATCAAAATCCTCTAATTACCTAAAACTGAACCTTCTTCTTCGTCCAATTCTTCATCTCTTTTTATTAACTAAATCCATTTTGGTTTTTTAAAACAAATCTTTGAAATAAAGGTTTTGTTTTACATTTTAAATATATTTATGGACCAAAAACTATATAATATGTAACTTAATCTTCGTTATTCAAATCCGAAATACCTTAGAATGTCTATATTACACGTCGGTTGATTTACAGGGATGAAGTTGTTTAATCTTCTATTGAAACTATACATATTCACCACTTTTGAATGTCCATAGTTAATTTTTTATTTTTATTTTTTATACTATCCAAAATAATTGGGTTGAATATCTTATATACATGTCATTTTTCAGTTTAGTTAATCCAAGTAATAATTCTTATATATAGAATTTGTTCTCTTTCTCTTAATTTAGACAAACTATAAAAGGATTTGAGGTTATTGTGTCTTATCGATCTAATTATTCGAAAAGAATAACATCTTATGCAATTTGGATATTTCAATGACATAATTTTATAAATAAATACTACTTCATAAAACATATATTCTTAAATTGTTCTTCAGATAATATTATATGTATGGTCTTCAAATAATTTCACACGTGTACTTTTGATCTTTAAATAATAATAAAAACTAGACCAGAATCCTGATTGAAGTCTGCTTCATAACTATAACTCATAACTCAAAAATTGCACTATCTGCCTTCAAACATTCAAAGAACGAGATGCCATTAATAATCTAGCCTGCAACCACATCTACCATCATGCTTGCATAATAAGTTGGCTTAACGCAAATAAAAATTGTCCAATATATAGGGCAACATATCTTTAATTTTACCATTCCAAATAATAATAAAATTATCCATTTCTGATGAACATACCTTTTATTTCATAAATACAACGAAAATCACAAAATTTGACAAGTTACCCAACAAATAAACTACACATAAATGTTTATAAATCAAAAAGCGGACATAAGCCGGTCAATCCCCTAGTAGATAATAAAATCGTAAATTTGAAAACTTGTAATAAACGAGATTGATCTGAAACCTGAAAACGAAATCCAAATACCCAAGACTATGTAGAACAAAAGTTACAAAACTTTGAATTTATTGTTTTGGATTGAAAAGTTAATATAAATTGAAAACAAAAAAAAAAGCTATTCTTCTAGGACTTGTGGGCCACGATCTAGGTCTTCCAAACCTTAAATTTGGGTTTCACATCTTACATCTGTTGAACAATGATACAAAACTAGACAACGGTGCACTCTAGTAACGCTGGGTCAGAGAATAAGTATTAAAAGGCTTTTAGTATGCTCATTAAAACTTTCGGCCCATTTTGAGAAAAAGTGACCCGGTTTTAAACATGGATCGCAAAATCGGGTCAACTGACCGTTCTTTTTCGACTCCTTCCCTCCTCGTCGTTTCTTCCTCAAGTTATCGTCTCTTCGCCTTTCCAGATTCCCTCGCTGGTTGATCCGCCGTCAAAAATCGGTAAACGCGGCGGAGGAGCTAGATAATTCTTTGGTCGTGCTGTTGTGGATTTAATACGGGTTAATCGGATCTCAATTATGGACGAAGAAGCAGCAAAACCTAGAGACTCCACCGTAAATCAGCAGCCGCCAAACTATTATGGAACGTTTCAAGGCGTTGCAAATTATCACCCTCCGGCTCCTCCACCGCATTTTTTACCTCCGTTGCAACAACCGCAGCACCCGATTGCTACGTTCCCTGGACACGCTTATCAGAATGTCCAAGGTTTTAATTTCTCCTTTTCATTTTCAATGATCCTCCGTTTCTCTTCATGTTTTGTGATTGCTTCGTGTTTGCAATTGTAGGACGTGGTGGTGGTTTTGTGAATTATGCTCAAGGATTCCCAGTTGTTGTTCCTGGTAATTCCATAGCTATATTCTCAATTTTGGTTGTGCATTCTGAGAATATCTTCTCTTTCTATATCCAATCAAATTGAATATATATTGCAGATATTGCATTATGATCAGATAATGAGTTGGCTGTGACATTGGTTAACGATAGAGTATTGATTCTGGGAATTTGTTGTTTTAGATTATACAGTGATTGAGGTTAGACCAATGAGAGAGCATGACCTTCCTTGCTGTGGCTTGGGCATGGGATGGTTTTTGTAAGTTTCTTCTTAATTGCTTTTTCATTTCATAGCTCTATACAATGCCTCGCTATAAAAATTCCCGTTCCTAAATGGTCTGGAATTCCAAATCATTTGATTCTGTTTGTTCATAAACATAAAGTCTTAAGGCTCTATCACTGTTTGGACTCTTCAGATCGTTGGAAACTGCGTTCATAGTCCGTAGATTTTAGAATGCTATCATGTATATCGCGTTTTGACAGTGAGAAGTCTCAATTTGTTGTGGAACTTGCCTTAGATTATGTAACCTACTTGTCTCTCCTGAAATCTCTATAAGTTGAGCGCACGACTCTAGACTCTAGTTGAACTCCTTTAACAGTTATACAAGAGCAGTTTGGCTTATATAATGATTCTATTGTCTCAAATGAACAGAAAGAAGCTGAGAGCATACATCTTGTGAGTTTAATCTTGCTCGAGTTGCTAACTTAAGTTCTTGTCTTTGGTCCCAGATTTATCATGGGCTTCTTGTTCGGTGGGATCCCTTGGTACCTCGGTGCTTTTATTATTCTATGCACATCTGTTGATCACCGTGAGAAAGCAGGATATGTTGCCTGTGCAATCGCAGTAAGTATCACTCTCTGTCTCTTCCATAACATTGGGTTAGAACAACTTCTGTAACTCATTTATGTTATCGTAGTCTCTCTCATTCGTATCTGTCTTTGAAATTTTTCAGTCCATTGTCTATTTGATTGCCGTAATGCTTGGGATGACTGGGAATGTTAATATCTGGTGATCCTCAGAACCAAATTCAATCCTGTATATATCTACATATACACACACACCACAATGTAGATATATCAATATTATTATACCAGTTGTTGAGGATTTTAGTGATTTACAGAACAGAAGGAAATGATATGTAACGTCGTGCTCAATTTTAAGTTATATCAAATAAGTATTTGTTGTTGATTCCCTTGGTGACATCTAATGTAAAGTATTTTGTGATTTGTTTTGACGATTGCTGCAATATAAAGTTACCATTGTTTCAAGTTTTCTATTCTTTTTGTTTAGATCATAATCGATTTCAAACATTCTCTTTTCATGATGTTCGGTCGTTATATTTCTGTCTGTAACATTTTTAATCAGTTCAAAAATCCAAATCAGTGACCACTTGTCTGCTAGCTTTTAATTATAAAAATCATAGCCTAGATCAGAAATTTTTCTTAAATCTAATCAATTAAAGTCTTTAGAAAATTTGTAAAATAAAAAAAAAACACAGAAAGTTGTCAGATTATATTTATATTATATAACATTTGCTAATGGAATGAAACATATATGTTATGGAATAAAAAAGAATCGAAATTCAATAAAATTATTCGGCCACGAGTTATACATTTTGAAAGCCCAATGGGCTGTAGGATTCTGTGCGAAATGTTGAGATTAGGGTTTTTATTTCCCATTTCTTAACTAGGTCATATATATAAACTGCAAGAAGAGAGTTGTGATCTTTTGGAGGATTCAACCATCGGCGGAGGCGAAAATGGGTGTTTTCAGGGTAAAGCTCTCGATATCTGGCCATAGTTCTTGCGTCATGATCAATTTAGCGCATTGATGTTTCTACGGTTCCTGGATTCGGCTAATCTCTATCGGGAATTTTCTTATTGCAGTTGCACCAATACCAAGTTGTCGGAAGAGCGCTCCCGACAGAGAAGGATGAGCATCCAAAAATTTACAGAATGAAGCTTTGGGCCACGAACGAGGTTCGTGCCAAGTCCAAGTTCTGGTTAGTAAATTGTACTCATTGTAGATTCTCATTAGATTTTAGTATTTGAAGTGGTTGATTCGTTAATTGAAGAATGCTTATGTATTTGTTTGGATTTAGGTACTTCTTGAGGAAGCTGAAGAAGGTGAAGAAGAGCAATGGACAGATGCTGGCCATCAACGAGGTACTTCTTACGATTATATTCTTTAATCAGAAATATGGGAATTGGATTTAAGATCTGAATTGATTTTTGTTCACTGTGTTGTTGATATAATGTTATAATCAATTTTGTTTTAATGTGCTTGAAAATGATAGAAATGTGAATTGTAGTTGATAGGCTCTTAGAAACGCAGATCATATCTTAGCTACTTCTACTCTGTATCTATTTTTGGGCTACAGATTATAGTCTATCATTTTCTATTTTATTCAACTGATGTTTTGTAACTGTTTTTTTTTATGGTGTAAAGTGTTACTGATTCTGTTATCAAAGTCCCTTCTCTTTGTGTGTAAAATGCTCAGCCGAGCTGTCTCCTTTACTTGATTCTTTGTTGTGCTTCAACTCTGTACTACATTTCTATGTGCTGTTTTTGTCATATCTTTCTTTCCCTTCGAGTTGCTGACTCTTCACTAATTGATTAACATTGTGTTAGATCTTTGAGAAGAACCCAACAAAGATCAAAAACTTTGGAATCTGGCTGAGATACCAGAGCCGTACAGGTTACCACAACATGTACAAGGAGTACCGCGACACGACTTTGAACGGAGCAGTGGAGCAGATGTACACTGAAATGGCATCAAGACACAGAGTTAGGTTCCCTTGTATCCAGATCATCAAGACAGCCACAGTCCCAGCCAAACTCTGCAAGAGAGAGTGCACGAAGCAGTTTCACAACAGTAAGATCAAGTTCCCATTGGTCTTCAGGAAGGTCAGACCTCCCACCAGAAAACTCAAGACCACTTACAAGGCCTCCAAACCCAACCTCTTCATGTAGAAGCTTCACTCTCTTTCTTTCATTCTCTCATTATTATAAGGGATTAAGTTACTGTTTTTTATTGTCTTCTAAATTTTGGAGGTAGAATCAAGTATTGTAATGCATTCTGTTGTTTTCGATGCTGGATTCTCTTGTTTATTTTTATTAGTTGGTGAGACTATGAAGAATCCAATTTTTCTTAATTTATTTGCCGATATTAATAAGTCACTGCTTCATCCTTTGAAATTGAAACCATCCATAATGTTAAAATATAGAGCAAAGCATTATTCATATAGACCTTGATTGGTAGAGCATCAAATAATGCATTTTTTTGAATAAACCAGATAAATCATGAGTTAGCAATTGTGTCTTAAATTCATTATGAGAGTAGTCGTGTCTTAAATTCATTATGAGAGTAGTCTGTTTGAGATTTGGATTTAGTCAAGTTTGAATAGGTTTTAGTATTTTTAGGAGTCTTTTAGAAAGTAAAGTATAAGAATATAGTCGATGTAGCCTTTCTTTCTTATGAAATCTTATTGAATTACTCAGCAGTTAAAGGTTCTAGTTCCAATAAGTGGTATCAGAGCCGGTTTCTTCAAGTTGAGTGAGAATGAGTGACAAAGACGGAATGCCAATTCCAAAGTTCAATGGAGATTATGAACATTGGTCCATGCTCATGGAGAATCTCCTAAGGTCCAAAGAATGGTGGAGCTTGATTGAGATCGAAGTTGTGCAGCCAGAGAGAAACATAATTTTGACTGGAGCTCAAAGAACAGAGCTAGCGGAGAACAAGATAGCAGATGTTAAGGCGAAGAACTACTTGTTTGCCTCTATTGATAAGACAATTCTGAAGACTATGGCTAAGGATATTTGGGAATCCATGAAGGTCAAATATCAGGGGAACGAGAGAGTAAGAAGCGCTCAACTGCAGCGACTGAGAAGGGAATTTGAAATTCTGAAAATGAGAGACGGAGGAACGATCACTGAGTACTTCTCCATAGTAATGATCGTCGCCAATAACATGAGGAGTCTGGGAGAAAACATACCTGATGCAAAGGTGGTGGAGAAAATTCTCCGACCTCTCACAGAAAAATTCACATACATAGTATGTGCGATCGAAGAGTTCAATGACATAAGGGAGTTGTCGGTTGATGAGTTGCAGAGTAGACTGCTGGTGCACGATCAGAATCTTACCAAGTACACAAGGGAAGATCATGCCCTAAGGACTGAAGGCGGAAATAGAAGAGAAGGGTCATCTCCGAACACAGGAAGGGGAGGATACCATGGGGGGAGAAGCCAACAGGGACGTGGTTCAAACAAGAACCATATAGAGTGCTTCAAGTGCCACAAAATGGGTCACTACAAGAGTGAGTGTCCGAGCTGGGAAGGTGCAGCTAATTATGCAGAATTTGAGGAAGATGTTCTGCTAATGGCTCAAGTGGTATCGGATGATGCCGAAGAAGAGAAAGTGTGGTACTTAGACTCCGGGTGCAGCAACCACATGTGTGGTAACAAGGACTGGTTTCTCGAATTAGACAGAAGCTTTCGCCAACAAGTCAAGCTAGGAGATGATAGACGGATGCAGGTGGAAGGAAAGGGCAATCTCCCTCTGTCCATCAATGGAATATATCAGGTAATCTATTCCACCTACTACGTTCCAGGACTGAAAACAAATCTGTTGAGCGTTGGCCAGCTTCAACAGAAAGGTCTCCGGATCACCTTTGATAAAGAATCATGCGAAGTGTGGCACAAACAGCAATAGAGAGTCCTCATGCAATCAAAGACGACCACAAACAGAATGTTTGTATTCACGGCAAAGGTATTGAGTGCTGGTACTGATTCCCAAGACAAACTTTTCCAAAGCTCAGTTGAAACAGAAAAAAGAATCTGGCACAGTAGGTTTAGACACCTAAATCAGAACAGTTTGAGGAAACAATTTGAACGTGAGATGGTTAGTGGAATGCCAAGAGTAACGGTAAAAGAAGGTGTGTGTGAAGTTTGCATAAAAGGGAAACAGAACCGCACCAACATTCCAAAGCAGAGTAGTTGGCAAGCAAGCCGAGGGCTTGAGCTGGTACATAGCGACATCTGCGGCCCAATTTCACCCATTTCAAAGAGTGGTAAAAGGTATGTGATCAACTTCATTGACGACTATAGTCGCAAATGCTTCACATACCTCCTGACAGAAAAATCAGAAGCATTCAAGGCCTAAGGAGTTCAAATGAGCTGCAGAGAAAGAAATAGGAGAAGCATTGGCGTGTCTGAGAACTGACCATGGAGGAGAGTTTAACTCTAGGGAATTCAATGATTTTTGTGGAGAAAATGGAATTAAAAGGCAGCTCACAGCAGCGTACACACCCCAACAGAATGGGGTGGCAAAGAGGAAGAATAGAAGCGTCATGAATATGGTGAAATGCATGCTTTTCGGGATGAAAGTACCTATGAGATTCTGGCCAGAAGCAGTTCAGTATGCTGTACACATTCTGAACAGATCACCGACAGCAATTCTTGGAGACGTAACTTCAGTAGAGAAGTGGAGCAAACGCAAACCATCAGTTGATCATCTCATGGTTTTCAGTTGTGTTGCCTTTGCACTAGTACCTTATGGAAGGAGAGTGAAGCTTGACGAAAAGAGTGTGAAATGCGTCATGTTTGGCGTCTGCAAGGAGTCAAAGGCGTATAGGTTGTACTCACCTGCAACTAAGAAGATAATCGTGAGTAGGGACGTGATATTTGATGTAAGAGAGGCATGGAACTAGGAAGAAAAAACAGAAGAAGAAAACTTCATCTCTGTTTTTGGACAAGAAGAAGAAGAAGAAATTGAGAACAATGCTGGTACAAGTGAAGAGACACAAAATGTGAATGATGCTGAGATAGAACGGGAAGTGCAAGAAGGTGACGTGACTGTTAAAGGAGAAACAACAAGTCATCCACAAACGAGTCTGAGCAGGAGAGGGACATGAAGGGTGTTGTCAAAACCTGCCTGGATGAAGGATTATGAGTGTAGACTCACAGAAGAAGATGAATACATGGACTTACTTGTAGAGGAAGGAGATCCAATCACATTTGAAGAAGCGGTAGTACACGAGAAGTGGAGAAAGGCGATGGAGTCAGAAATCACATCAATAGAAGAAAATGGCACGTGAGAACTTGTTCATTTACCCGCAGGAGCTAAGGTCGTAGGTGTCAAGTGGGTGTATAAGCAAAGTTCAATGAGAAAGGTGAAGTGGACAAATTCAAGGCCAGACTTGTAGCCAAATGATTCCATTAAACTCAAGGTGTAGATTTCCACGAAGTGTTTGCTCCAGTGGCTCGGTGGGACACAATAAGATTGATTTTGTCTTTAGCCGCACAAAGAGAATGAAGTGTGTACCAATTGGACGTCAAATGTGCGTTTCTCCATGGTGATTTACAGGAAGATGTGTACATCGAGCAACCTAAAGGGTTTTAATCAGACGAGAGAAAGATGGTTTATAAACTGAAGAAGGCGTTGTATTGCCTAAGGCAAGCACTGAGGGCTTGGTATAGCAGTATCGAACAGTATTTTCTCCGTGAAGGTTTCAGGAAGTGCTATTGTGAGCACACTATGTTCTTAAAGGGAGCATGTAGCAGTATTCTAATCATTAGCCTCTATGTTGACGATCTGATTTACATGAGTAACTCAGAGAAGCTGTTAGATGGTTTCAAGGTTTCGATGAAGAAAGAATTTGCTATGACAGACCTAGGAAAAATGAAATACTTTCTGGGAGTGGAGGTGATAAAAGATGAAGAAGGGGTCTTCATCAATCAAAGAAAATACGCTGGAGATGTATTGAAAAGGTTCGGGATGGAAGAGTGTAATGCTGTCAGAAATCCAACTGTTCCGGGTAATAAGCTGACAAAAGAGGGTGATGGAGTTGCAGTTAATCCAACTTACTTCAAACAGTTAGTTGGAAGTCTGAGGTATTTGACAGCTACGAGGCCATATTTAATATACTCAGTAAGTCTTGTGAGCAGGTAAATGGAAGAGCCGACTGAACAGCACATGCTAGCTGCCAAGAGAATCCTTCGGCATGTGCAAGGAACAACTGAATTCGGAATTCAGTATCGACGTGGTGAAGGAGATGAGATGATAGGATATGTGGACAGTGATTACGCAAGAGATGAAGATGACAGAAAAAGCACCTCAGGATATGCTTTCATGTTCGGGAAAGGAGCTATCTCGTGGGCTTCAAAGAAGCAAGCAATTGTCACGTTATCAACCACTGAAGCAGAGTTTGTTGCTGCAGCAAATGGAGCTTGTCAGGCAGTTTGGCTGAGGAACATGTTAGAAGAGATTGGCTATGATCTAAGAGAGAAGACAGTGATATTCTGTGATAATAGCTCCACAATCAAACTCTCGAAAAATTCAGTCCTATATGGGAGAAGCAAACACATTCATGTAAGGTTTCACTTTCTTCGAGAACTGGTGAACAATAATAGAGCTAGAGTACTGCTCAACTCAGAAGCAACTATCAGACTTGATGACAAAAGCGGTGAAGCTTGATGTGTTCGAAAAACTGAGGAAGATGCTGGGAGTATGTCAGAAGAAGGAGTAAACTGAAGCTCTAGGAGTCTCAGTTTAGGGGAGGAATTGTTGAATAAACTAGATAGATCATGAGTTAGCAATTGTGTCTTAAAGTCGTTATGAGCGTCTTAGAGTAGTCTGTTTGAGATTTGGATTTAGTCAAGTTTGAATAAGTCACCTCCTGGTTTGTAGGAGTGTTAACTTATGCTTCAATAGTTTTAGGAGTCTGTTAGAAAGTAGAGTATAAGAATATAGTCGATGTAGCCTTTCTTTCTTATGAAATCTTATTGAATTACTCAGCAGTTAAAGGTTCTAGGACCAATCACTTTGAGGCTTGAGCATTATAGAGAGCATATAGCTTCTTAGGTTCTCTATACTTCAATGCTCTTGTAAGGCCATAGTTGATGGTATTAGAAATAGTGCTGAAGGAGAGAAGATACGTGAGACTCATGGGAAGTTTGATGCAGACAAAGAGAGGAGATTGAGAATAGTAGAAGAAAAACAAAATCGAAATGGAAAAGTTAAGGATCTTAGTGAATATTAACAGTGAATAAGTTTGTATTTTAAGTTAAGATTCTTTTAGTAAATAAATGTGAAATATCAAAACGCCTCGGAAAAAATGACTTATAAAAACAGCAATTGCTAACCGTAAGCTAATCAAGTTTAAATTAGCTTCTGGCTAAAGTGCCCAAATAAAAGAAAAAAACATACCACACTCAACAGTAGCACAACTAGTTGTGCTAGTCCTCTTTGGCTCTGGGCTTATGCTCACTACTTTCACCTTCAGGGACACTAGTGGTCTGTTCATCCCTGATCCGAGTAGGCTCCTCCACTTGACCGAGGCTCCGTAGCATCATAATGACAGCAACCAAGAACACAATGATGTACACTGACCTAATCCCGATCATTGAGTTGATGAATCCCATCAAAGATGATCCTTTGATTTTCTTCTTCTCTGTTCTTCCTTCTCTATATCCCTCTAGAAACCGGGACACTTGAGTCAAATGATCTTCCTCTTGGATAATGGTATTTACGCCAATCACCTGCATATTATATGTCAATACAGAGATTCTGACATGATATTGGATACTTTTCTGCTCTCAGGTTTAGGAACAGTTTGAGAGTCTCTAATCTACTTGTCAATCTATAGCAAACGTAGTGTTATACCTCATCATACTCCTCATCTCCGTTCCACACAATAATCTTAGGAAGCTTTGTCTTCTTGTCTGCATGAAACGATTCTGCAAACTCTTCAAACTGCTCCACACCGACATATCCAAAAACCAGGTCGCGGTTCGCATGAGCAGCTGCTCTTAATGCTTTGATCAGTTTTACCATACTTTCGTGAGTTTCATCTTCCACAATTGTTAAGACAATTTTTCTCTCATCGTCTTTCAGCAGCTTAAGTGTGTCGTGGTTAAATGGCAAAATTAAAGGAAGGAAACTTTGTTTAACAAATTCCTCTAGGAATCCATCTGCAAACAAAGTTATATTGTGAGCCAGTAAATCTATAAACAAATTTACAAGGACAAATAAGGCCACTGAACAAATTGAATACAAACTCATAGATCTAACAGCAAATGTACAAACAATCAATCTATCGAATATTAGATCGGTTTAAATATCTGCCTCTAAACTATACACACAAACAAGAATTCTATATTCCTTTAAATCTAAGATGAGCTTTTATTGGTGTACAATTTAATAGATCCTGTTATAAAAGCTACTTAAGAAAACGGTTCCACCAAACACTCAAATCTATAGAAGTTTTTCTGGCAAATAGGTACCACAAGAAGAAATCAACACTGACCTTCAAATGGCCCATAGAAGACGCTACGCTCATTGAACGTTGGATGGATGGCAACTAAAGCAGGAGCTTTATCGAAATCATAGGAAACCATTGTATCCTCTGAGACTTTCTTTGCAACAGAAAACCATGCCTTTTTCTTGTACTTCCTACCTAATTCTGATATCAGCGATTCATTCAAGCCAAACCCAATAAATACAGGGAAGAAAGTCCCAGCATCTTCAACAAAATCCTTGACAGCTGAATCTGACTCAAGAACAGCAACATCAGGAGCAACAAACTTCTTTAAGTAACGGACGAGTAAATCTGCTTTTCTTGGTCCATAGTATTCCATTGGAACTCCATGGTTATAGAGCATAAGGGTCGGGAATGCACTGCAGAAACGAAGCACAGATCAGCCGAACGACGATAAAACATAATCAACCAATATTCACAGGAATATATGGCCAAAGATTTCATCTAAAGCTTATGCCAAAACATCCAAAGTGATACATCAGCTAAACAGAATTTTAACATTGAAACTTCGTAAACTCCTGGTGAAATTCCAAAAATAGAAGAACAAATATCGACACATACTCAATCTCAAGCTTCCGTGCGAGACGGGAATATTTGTCAGCATCAAGCTTCGCAACGACGATAGGCTGCTTGAGTTTAGCAAGAATAGGAGCAGCTGCATTTAACTGCAAGATATCGATAAGAAAACCACTGAATCAATAACGAAGAAAATCGAGATTGAACATAGTTGGTACAGAACTATAAACCTAAACCAAAACCTACACAATTTGGGTATATATTCGATCCACAAAAACCGGAAATTTTGGGATAGATCCTAAATTCGACTAAGCAAGAGCAAACATATAAACCCAGATCGTACAAGCGAGCTAGAAATTGAATGAACACCTCGGGATTGAGACGTTTGCAGTGACCACACCAAGGAGCATAGAAATCAACAAAGATACAATCGAAAGTTGAAATCGCCGATTCGAAGTTGGAATCGTTGAGCTCTAGTACTGTTCCGTCGACGGTGAACTGATCATCAGTCGCTGATGCATAGAGTGAAATTGATAACGCAATAAACGAGATCCAACAAAGCTTTAACCCTAATGAACGCATCTCGATCTAGTTCAGTCGAAACCTCAAAGGTTCTGTAAAGAATCCTAAACTGTGCAACAAAGTTTATCAGAAGTCTTCGGGAAAAGCTCAAAATTCTGTTTGACATTATTTTCTTTGAAATTGTAAAAAGATCCCTAAGTAAATACAAATCATCGTTGTGGACCCCAAACTAAAGGCTTTTAAGAATTTCCCCAGTTTTAAGTCTCAATTGAGGATGATAAAACATTTATTGGGCATATCATTAGATTAAAAAAATTATAATAAAAAGTAAAAACTCAATATCTATTACCATTCACCAATATCTCACCAATTTCCACTTCAAACCATATTTTATTTTATTTTTTGTACACTGTGACCTATACCGGGTTACGTCCGGTTTTTGAGTAATAGATACAATTTTGGAAATGAAATTTGATTTTGAAGATAAGATTTGATTTCAAAAACGATTTCACAGAAGAGTTCTTAGTTGAAATTAGGGTTCCTAGTGTATCGAGAATTGAGATAGTTTTTCATGAATTTGGGTTGTATGATAGAGTTTCGGACTTTCAGGTATTGTTGGATAATTATCGGTTTAGGTGGTTAGGGTTTAACTGATATACATAAAACTAATAGTAAACCGATTTTGTGGTAAATTAGTATACAACTTCTGTAGAGAGGAAAACATGAATTCAACTTTTATAGGTGGAGAGATAAGCTTACAATTTTTGTGTGCAATGTAAATTACTAAATTTAACGATAGTTCCATAACTTGTATTTGTGTAATACCTTAAATCTGAAATTACATAACTTATTTTGAAAGATAAACAACATATAATTCCACATTCCCCCTAATAAGAAATCAATAAGACATGGACCCTTTGCTAATTCACAGCATCTCTTCCATAACTTCTTTTTGCAGCTTCAACACAAAGGTTCTCATAGAGCTCTTCATGCTTCTTCAGCAACTGTTTGACCTCTTCCATATCCTGAACCATGGTTGGATCCACCTTCCACCATGCATCCTCCTCCTCACGAAATGCCTCTGCAGTCGTCACACCTTTCTTTTCTTCTGCATTAGCTTTCTCTAACTCGTTGTTATACACTCTACAAAGCTCTTCAATCTTTGCTTTTTGGTAAGAATCCACTATGGTTCGTTGCAATGAGGGTGTGGAGGAAGAGCCCTCACCACTGAGAAACCGTTTTGCCACGATTTCGAAAGATGGATTGCCAAATGTGTAAGGTTTTCCTGAGCCAGAGTGGACGAGACAAGCGACATCAGCATCACAAAGAACAGAGAGCTCACTCAATTTTGTGTAGATACCATTTCGACGCTTAGCAAATGAAACCATTCTGTCTTCGTCTTTTTCAATCTTTTTTATAGCTATCTTTTGCTTTCCTTTGGTTTTTTTTGAACTCATTTTGGATTCAAAAGAATTTGATTTAGAATATGTTTTTCCAAAGAGTGATTGAGTTTTTATAGAGAAACACAGTAGTAGGTATTAAATTGTTGTCTGAAAATTAGTCAAACTTAGGTTGCTGATGTTTGAATATGAAGCCTAATATTTTTAGTAAATACTAATTTTAAAAAATCAAATATTTATTATTATATTTTCCTAATAAACTATTTTAGTCAAAAAAATCATAAAGATAGAAAATTAGTCTTTGACAAAAAAAGAATAGCAGATATATATATATATATGCTAAAATTTTATATTTTCATAATCAATATTTATCGTTTATTAATTTAAACAGTTATATATATATATATATTAATGAAATACTTAGCTCCATAACCCGTTTTATAAATATTATTTGAATTAAAAGAACATAAATATGTTCTCTTTTATCTATTTATTCATGATAAATGATAAATTGTATGACTCATTTTGTTTGATTTTATCCCCAAAAATAATAAGTAGTCAAAGATATATATAACGATTACATATTTGACTAATATCTTGCAATTAAATATTATTCATACATAGTCAAAGTCTGAGTCACATTACCAAAAGAAGAAGGTTTCCAAATATTAATTTCTGGAACACAATGGTAGCTAAAAAAATTATTATTTTTTAATTGGTCAAATACTATTTTTTCTCTTTATTATAAAAATTTGAGTAATATAGTGTATTACTTAAAATGTAATAAGTAGTAGTAGTACAAAATTAATAATAAATATTTGACTAATTACTTGCACACTGACTTATTTTACAAGAAAATGAGCCCACACTTGCAAAATTAACCTAAATACTGAGTAATATTCATGCAAGAATTTAACATCGTCATAAGTTTTAGAACAAAAATATAAAGGAATACAAAAGACAGCATGAAAAAGAATAGAGAAAAAAAATACAAAATGGTCACATGAGATTGAATCCAATTGGAATTGTGCTTTTGCTCCCATCGTTAATACCAGTTTGTGATTGGCATACACATTAAGTAGAAGCAGCATTTTGAATTTGGACTGCTTTCATGAAAATAACAATAATGTAGTTTTGGTTTAAGCAAAAGGCAACTTCACGTCAATCATATACATAGATGTTGTCTATGAATCTTGTATAAGGAAGTAAAAAATGTCTTGTTCTTTTGTGTGGTTTTAGATAATGTTTGATTCTTTTCACAATTTTGATATCATTGATAATGTTGTTATCTCTTAAGACTTGCATTTCAAATGAGGATTACTTTCATTAACAAAAAGACTATTGAGTTACAATATTGTTTGCATAGGGATCCCTACGTCGTTACATTCCATTTAGGATTAGGAATATGTGAAATCTGACCTTATGGTGAAAAATAGACTTCAGTAACATTAAGTCCAATTGCAGGGTTATGTATATACTTATTTATTTAAACTAACAATCTTATAAAAAAACTGAGGTTTCAATGAGTAATAACATCAAACAACACTACAACTTTCTCTACTTCTTATCTATGAGCTTTCTTTAACTTCTCTTATTTTCTTCAATATTAGCTTTCTCTAATACATTGTGGTACATTTTGCAAACCTTTTCTATTTTTGCTTTCTAGATCGACCACAACAATATAGATATCAGCACCACAACAAATAGAGAGCTCATTCAGATTAGTGTATATACTTCGACGCTTACAAAATGAGACCATTTTATCTTTCATGTTTTTCATTATCTAATATTGAAAATAATATATCTCAATTTTTAAGCAGAAGATCAAATATCAACAAACTTGAAAAAAATGAAGACAAAATAGTCTCATTTTCTAAACGTCGAAATGGTATATACACTAAGCTTAGTGAACTCTCTGTTTGTTGTGGTGCTGATGTTTTTCTTCTTAAAACATCGACAAAAAATATTATCTTACTTATGGATATAATTCTGAAATATTAGTATGGTAATTTGCGATAGTCAAATCATTTTATTAAACGTGTTATAAAACTTAATATAAATAAGACTAAGATCAATATGATATAACCTGATTGGCTGGTGAGACAAAGCCGAAAGATATCTGTAATACTTTACTTTATTTAACTTGTATATGAATTATAACTATTACATAAGAGTCTTTATATATAGTAGTGATGAGGGGGGCTACAAACTATAAAACTAACGATGTGGTACATTTGAAATGATAATACAAAGTTTGTTGTCTCGTACATGAGTGTCAATTCATAACACTCCACCTTGAACACCATCGTCATTACTAATTTTTTGTTGTGTCCTTATCGTCTTTGTTGTCTCGTTAAAGACTTTTGTTGGAAAACCGCAATGGAAAAAATCATTATAAAAAAAAAAGAGTACAATAATGCAAGCGGCCCTCGGGATCACATCCTCCTTATCTCTTTAACCATGCACTTCAGTATGGTGAATATATTTTCTTCAGCATTGTCTGTCCATTGGACATATCTTATTCCAATATTTTATTGTCTTTCGTTGTCTTGTTAATAACCTTTCTTAGAAAACCTAGTGGAAAAAATTGAATGAAGGGAAAAAGAGTAGAACCAGGTAACTGATATACACGTTTTTAGCACTCGTTAGTAACCTCATTTAGTTAGTTTAAGCATACATTTCTACTGCATTCTCATCATTTTTAGAGTCCAAATAGCCAAATATATACGCATTAGCATATACATTGCATTCAAGGAGATTTCAGGTAGTATAGCACATAAACAGAGCATTCAGGACAAAACAGAAGCTGAAGAGTCACAGAAGCTGAAGAGTCACAGAAGCTGAAGAAACACGTAAGGCTCTCGGTGAACTTGAGCCGAGGTCGAGTATATTTTGGAGAAAAAGCAGCACTCTAATTCGAGTCCATACTCAGCATGCCACTCAAGTCCATACTCAGCGTGTCACTCAAGTCCACACTCAACGTGCCGCTCAACAGCCCACTCGAGCTCCCAACTCGAGCTCCCAACTCGAGCTCCCAACTCGAGCCCCCAACTCGAGCTCCCAACTCGAGCCCCCAACTCGAGCCCCCATTTTGAGCTCCCAACTCGAGCCCCCAACTCGAGCTCCCAACTCGAGCCCCCAACTCGAGCCCCCGTTTTGAGCTCCCAACTCGAGCCCCCAACTCGAGCTCCCAACTCGAGCCCAACTCGACTGCACACTCCGCGGCCCAACTCGAGCCCAAGCTCGAGTGCACATTCTGCGGCCCAACTCGAGCCCAACTCGAGTGCACACTCCGCGGCCCAACTTGAGCCCAAGCTCGAGTATCCACCCTGCGGTTCAGCTCGATTCCACGACACGCTGATTCTCATCTTGGGCCGATCTGGTCCAGGGCTTTTCTAAGGAATTAGTATAAATAGTTTTAGAAGTTGCGAAAATAAACACTAGTTTTTACAATTGATTTTACTTGCGATCTTAGAGCTTTGTAATCGAACCCAACTCTCTGATTTTCGAGTTTATTTTATGCAATTCAGTTTTACGTTAATCGTTGATTTCATACCTTGTTCGAGTCCTTTATTGATGCATTCAAACCCTGAATTCGTGTTTGGTGTTAAACTTATGTGTTCTGAGTAGTCATTTAGGTTTTCTAAGGCGCCTAGGGTTAGATTTATGTAAGTTTTTTCTGATTTGGTGTTATCATCACCAGTTTCATTCTGATCAACTGAGGCTTGTTCTGAGACGCTCTAGCACCGATGGGTGTTTGGTAGAACGTCAGACTGAACCACTTCAGAGATTTACATGCTCAGCTCGAGGGATTGAATGTCTGAGGTGTGAATCGGCGCTAAGCGAGTTGATCGTTCATTCCGACTAGATTATCAAACGCCTATGGCGATAGGGTCTGTTAGTAGTCTACTCGAGTTTGTTTACCACGAGATTGAACTCATTATTTGTGTTCTCGTTGCCTAGAGACTAGCTCTATTGAGTGATATCAAGCGCCTAGTTAACTTAAGAGTCACGTTGACCTATGAAACTCACTCCTCAGGATCCTGCTTTCTCACCCTGCGTTAATTCTATTTGATACTCTGTTGTTTATTGCCTTGTTTGATTTATTTACAATTGCATTGTTCTGTCTATTTTCGTTTTAAGGGTTCGAATTTAGGTTGTTAGAGAAACCACATTTTGATTGGCTTGAATTAGAGTAGTTAACTGCATCCCGGTTGATATTTACATTCCCAGTTGGATTGACACCTATTATACTACAACCGACGTACAAGTATAATAGGATTTGACAATAGAGTAAAAATTCTGTTATCAGTAACTCCCCTAAAATGATGAGGATTATACTATACAAATCTTGAGGGTGTGTTTCAATTTTACAGCCATAATCTTTTATGTCTTTTATTATCTTGTGTTGCCTTATTAAAAACCATTCATTATAAAACCGGGTAGGAAATATCATAGTAAAGAAAAGAGTATAACAACGCAAACTCCCTCGGAAATAATGATGATTGGATTTTACACATTTTGAAAGTGTGTTTCGATTTTATAGATATAATCTCTGATGTCTTTTGTTGTGGAGCGGAATAAATTTTATAGTTAAAATTAAAAATTTTATTTTGGTTTAAAAAATTGATGAGAGTAAATTTTTTATGAAGTTTTAAAGTGTAAGTGACTCCAACTTTAAATGAGATTTTTCCTTTTAAGATATATAAAAAGAAAACATTAACTTAAAAAGACTACCATTTCCAAAAACTAAAAGAAGCAAAAAAAAAAAAAATATATATATATATATATATATATGTCATACTTTAAAATTGAAAATACATAAGTTTTATTTGAAAGATAAACAAATTATAATCCCACTAACTGAAAATCAATAAGACATGGATCCTTTGCTAATTCACAGCATCTCCTCCATAACTTCTTTTTGAAGCTTCAACACAAAGTTTCTCATAGAGCTCTTCATGCTTCTTCAGCAACTGTTTGACTCTTCCATATCCTTAACCATTGTTGGATCCACCGTCCACCATGCATTCTCCTCCACATGCAATGCATCTACGTTCTTCATTAGCTTTTCTTCTGCATTATCTTTCTCTAACTCATTGTTGTATACTCTACAAAGCTCTTCAATCTTTGTTTTTTGGTAACAATCCACTCTGGTTCGTTGCAATGAGGGTGTGGAGGAATAGCCCTCACTATCGAGAAACCCTTTTGCCACGATTTCGAAAGATGTACTGCCAAATGTGTAAGGTTTTCCTGAGCCAGAATGGACGAGACACACGACATCAACACCACAAAGAACAGATAGTTCACTCAATTTTGTGTAGATACTATTTCAACGCTTAGCAAATGAAACCATTCTATCTTCGTCTTTTTCAATCTTTTTTATAGTTATCTTTTGCTTTCCTTTGTTTTTTTTTTTTAAATTCATTTTGGATTGAAAAGAAATTGATTTGGGATATTTTTTTCCAAAGACTGATTGAGTTTTTACAGAGAAACACAGTAGTAAGTATTAAATTCTTGCCTGAAAATTAGTCAAACTTAGGTTTAGTCTTGGGCATTCGGGTATCCAGACCCGATCAGGTCGGGTCTTTCGGATTTCGGGTTTTTTGGGTTTAGACATGTTAGACCCGATCGGATATTTTTAAAATTCGGTTCGGGTTCGGTTCGGTATACTTCGGGTTCGGATCAGGTATTATATTTTGTGAATGACCCGATTTATACCCGAATAAATATATGTTTCGTGTTTGGTTCGGTTCCGCATCGGGTCCGGGTCGAATATTTTTTTTAAAATTAACAAACATTCAAAGAACCGAGCACTCTGGTTTCTGAGCTAGGTCTTATCCTAGCCACGTCTTCAACAACCGAGCACTCTGGTTTCTCTCCACACCAACTACCGGGAGTAAAACCATCTTCTTTTTTCCGCATAAGTAGTTCCGTATCGATCTTATCTAAAACACTGTAATTTCTTCTGAATTTCCGAGCAAATGCAGATCCACTCGCAACCATCTGATCCATATCTCTTAGGGACAACACACGAGGATGCTGCCTAGGTGGCTTGTGCCAGGAGATGTAGTGAAGATCATTCAATGCGGTTCTGGAAAACTCAGGTATATTGCATATGACTGTGTGGAAGTAACTTTCAGGAGAAGAAACGAAATTGATGTAATACATGAGTAAAGTTCTTGGTAAATTATCCCAACCCCATATGATATATTCCACAAATGAGTGTGACAGAACCATCCAAGCTGATCCTGCAATCGAAAGCGACATCGAACTTTACTGCAACAAGAAGAGAGGAATGTGCTTTAAACTTGATGAGAACAAGAACACTAACCAATGCTGATGATTTCGGTTAATTGCGGATCAATTTTGGGTTTCGGATTTTATCCAAACCCGACCCAAAACCCGAAATAATTGGTTATGTATACCCGATCGGATAATTTGAAATATATGTAAAACTAAAATATCATAAAAGAAAAGTTACGAAAGAGAATATTACGTATAATAATATCTCTTAACATATACATTTTATCGTGAATTTCTCTGTTTAATATTTGTAAAAATTAATTAGACACTTGCAAAATGACGTGAAATATATTTTATATTGTCATTTCTCTTTGACCATAAAAATTATGGATATATTACTAAAATTCTAACTAAATATTCTTATAGAAAATATAAATTTACCGCTGGCATCGTTTGTTTCTGATTTATATGGACACGAAATAGTGAATTTAAATTTTATCATATTTTAGTTTTTTTTTGTCAACGACAAATTGTATTAAACCACAAGTACCCGGTCCAAGAATTAAATTCCTATATAATGTAGGCGGGGACTCAATCTTTGGTTATGCAAATGAATTGTCTTATGTGTACTTAAAGCCTGTCATTAGGCTAAGAGTCCTTTGCTATCATATTTTAGTTATCAACAATAGTCTTTTTTTTTTACATGAATATGAAACGGTATTAAGTAACAATTAATCATTGTGGAAAGATAAATTAAATCATTTGACCAAAAACATTTTTAAAATTTCTATTAGGGATAGAATAATTTGACCTTTTGAAATTATTATCTTTTGCATTCTGCCAATACAGAAAATTCTGTTAAATATTTTTAAATTTTATAAAACAGTTAAAATTTTATTAAACTCAAAAGATGAATAAAATCTATAAAAAAATGTAACGATCAAATAATTGAAATCCTAATACATTAAAACAAGAAACGAATCAGTAATTAAAATAATGACTCACTCGGTTATAAAACCAGTGTACCGAACCACCTCTGTATTCAGGCTAAAGGACCAAGCTAACTCTTGTGCCAAGTCGGGGTCGGTTCTAGCGGTCCAAAATCTTGAAATGGCCAAATCTACGCATCATTTTACACACCAAATATTAGCCAGATTGCTAACATAATTCGACAGTGCAATCAGTTAATTCGACAACACTTGTATCGTAAGATCGTATTGAATGTTAATGACAAAAAGCTCATACCCTCCAAAGCACTCTGCCTTGAATAAGACCGTAAGGTATTGGACCAAAGGTTCTCGAGTCTCTTGAGTTATGAGTATAATCACCTTGAACAAAGACATGTCCTTTAGGAACCTAAAACCAAAGAATGTCAATAGATCTAATCACCACACACCAACAAACTAAAATCTATGTTGCCAACAAGTAATAATGTCAAACTCAAACCAAACAATAAATGAACTTGTCTGTACACAAATAGCTTTAAGGTTTCTACTACTATGATTGAATATATGAACCCAATACTGATCAACACCAACATTTGTGAATTAAAAACAACTTGTCTTAACTCTGATAAACATTTTTGAGTATTGATTTGAACAATAAATACTCAAAATTGAACATTGAAATCGGATTTATAAGCAGCAAAAAATAAAGTAAAGTGAGGTGAGGAACAATATCATACCACGATGGTTTCAGATTTATCGTTCTTCTCTGGATCAATCACATAACTGATACAATCTCCTTCAATTCCAATTACCCTCTTGATTGGAGTCTTATTAGGGTTTTCTGGAGAACGTAACACAACTATATCCCCACGACTCGGTTTCTGAGACCGCATAGAGATTCGTTCTGCTAATACGACATTTCCCGAAGGATGAAGTGTTGGGATCATGCTCGGACCATATGCCTGCTCAAAAAGAGAAAATCTTTATGGAGAAATGAACACTGGAGATGAATTTTAGATCAACGAAAAAAAGGAAGATTTTGATGGACTCACGTAAGCCATGAAGCCGAGATAATTGGTTGTTACATGGAGGAAGCAGTAAATTTTCGCAACAAAAACACCACTTTTCACGGTTTCTCGAGAAGCTATGTTCCAGAACGAAAACCCCATTGTTGATTTCTGCAACTGAGTCAAACGATCAAGATTCGAGAACTAGAGTAGTGAGACTTCATAGTTTAACTTAACTAACCTCACTCCATATCAGAAAGTCTACAACTTCCCCGAAAATCGGAAACTTGAGACGTATCGTGGAGCCAATGCTGATTTCGGCTAAAAGAACAATTTTCCAAACCCGGTTCTCGAAGATTTCATTACCAATTAAAACCGGTGTAGGGTATATGCCTGAAGGAAACGCAATTTTCAGATACTGAAATTTAGTTGAGCATACATAATCAAAGTCACCGGAAAATGACTCTTGGAGACGAAACCGCTAAGAATCAGAGAGTTAAAGACGATTATGGAGTTCGATTTTAAAGAGTTCGAGTCTTCGGGCTCGCATCGGAGGACAAAAGGTTCTTTTTGTCAGAGAGACACTCGTCGGAAGTCGACTTGGGTGAGAGATAATAGAAATATTAGGTTATGTTAGTTTAGATTAAACCGAGTAATAGTTCAGACTATTGAACCGGACAGTTTGGTTATCCAATTGGTTTTTCGAGTTTTATCCGACTCGAACCGAAATCCATGTTCGGTTATGTGACACTGGAACAGAACCATCCAATTCGATTCAGTTCCTATCGGTTCGGAGTTCGGATACTACTCCCATAGATCAGAAGAGGAAATGCTTAAAACAAAAATGAAATAGATAACATACTTCATGGTCACTAATTATTACAATGAAAGTTAAAACCATAAAAATCAAAGCTGAAATCAAATCCACAAGTGCTTGTGCAAATCCAGCTTCTACATCGAAGCAATAACACAAAGTAACAAAATATATATCTAGAAAAAGAGAGATTTTACCCTGCAAAAGAAAGACAGCAGGGGAAGGTAAATAGAGAGAGGCAGAGAGAGCTCCAGATAGCACCAGACTGATTGACCTCCCAAGAACAATTGCAATGAAGAAATCACTATCACTAGCATTCAAGATTGGTTAGAATAATTTCCAACACCGAGTTTTTGAGCTTCGATTTTAAGTGACTTGAGGTACTGAACAGCTTCATCAAGAACGTTAGCTGTGTTCATCTGTTCTCCTCCAGGGACAATTCTCCTCAACATTCCCATCATTTTCTTCATCTTTTTCCGTTTTTTCCCATCATTGTTACTACTAGCGCTGCCTGATAGACTTGGCTTACTTGAGTAGTTGTTGTTGTTATAGCCATAGCTGGAACAAGAGGATTGAGCTGAGGTATTTCCATACTCCCTGGAATAATAACGAGCAGTGCTGACCTCTTCTGAATCACCCTCCTCATTACCTTCATCGTTGTCATCTTCATAATCTTCATCTGCACTCAGGAGGGCATCAATCTCATTTGGATCCTCTTGATGAGAAGAGGATACTTCTTGGTCATAGTTACCATAACTTCCCCCAACGTACTCGTTCTGAAATGCGGAAGCTAATGTGTTCAGTGATGGGTTATTCATGAGCCTATGACTCATGTCAGGATGGTACATCACTTGGCTGTGGTCGTATGTTTGATCGAAGATGACAAAATTCTGTGGGCAGACCGCAGAGGGTTGAAGTTCAACACCATGGTATGGCAACTTTGCACATGGTGGGAACAAAGCATCAAAGGATGACGCTGATGCATACGGGGCATGCATATTTCGGTCACCCACTTCATCTGAGAAGTGGGGGAACTGATTGTTCTGCATCAGAATATCTGTGCAAAGTGAAAGTGAAAACACACAAAGAAAAGAAAAAACAAGTTGTACACCTCAAACTGCCAGCTGCTTAATTCTTTTACTACCGATTTGCCTTTGTAAGCTTCCAGCTGCTCAGTTACTACTACACTACGTTGACAGTGGAACCAAATGCTATTTCAAGTTATGGCCATCATACCCAAGATATCACGAATTTCCACCAGAGCCTTTTACCCCCAAAACCAGAAGCTCCCACAGAGTTCAAATGTCAACACAGCTCTTCAGAATACCAGACTCTTAATACCTCACAATAAATTCTTTCGAAATCAAAAGTAGATAGCCGCCCAAAACCCCAATTTCTGAAATCTCCAGATGCCAGACTACGTTACAGGCTTAAGCAACTGTCTGAAATACTCTGCCTGCAAAGATTAAAATGACAAAGTTGAATGTAAACACTCTGGTTTATACTCTAACATATAAAAGTTATTTACATAAAACATGTAGAGAAAACATCTGTTAGTAATAGACTATTGAAATACCATCAAGCCAATAAACCATTTCTACTGACAGAAATCGATGTTGCCTACCAATAAAAGGGATACGAAAGACAGTAAATCCAGGAGAGGCATGTACCTGGCAAACTTGAACGGATTGGTAATTAGCAATGAAACATGTAGTCATCATAAAGGTTCCTATTTCCTTCAATGCTCGGTTTCCCTTCTTGTTTCCAACAATGCACATTCTCACACTAACCAGTAAAATAAGCACAACAACAAAGAGCTACTCCGGATTCCGGAAACAACGCCTGCAAAACGACAAAAAGAGACCATTAGTTTTAACACAAGAACATGTATCTAAGGTGGCACCACGACAAATCGTTTTCACATGGTACAAATGTAAACTTGAAAGCTCGAGAACAATAATGGCTAAGTAATTGCAAGCCAAAACTAAAGATGTGAAATGACAAGCTGCTCACCTGAAAGGATCAAATTTACAGAATCACGAGGAAAAATACAACCAGACGAGTGCAAGTCCTGTTGAAAAACATGAAGTAAGATGTCCAGGGCATCTTGGGTTATTCAAATTGTTAACTTCAGTTTTGAGTTGTATTAAATGACGTTCTTCTCTCTAGAAGCTGCACAAACAAACAAACAATAATTAAGACCAAATGTTATTCAAATATGTTCCAGAATATGAAGTCGAAAGGCACTAACTTCGAGGTGGAATCCCCCAAAAAAATATCTATTGGAAAAAAAGAGAATCTAAAAGACTGTAACTTTATGCATCTGCGTATAATAAACAGAAAGCCAAAGCTAAAGCCAAACATAGCATCATAACATCAAAATCCAAATACGGTATTTCGATTTCATTAAAATGTCTTAGTGATGATCACCAAGCAAAACCAGAATAACATAAGAACACAGCTTATGAAACAGAACACATAAACGAAAGAGTTGAATCATTTTGGTGAAAAAGGTTGGATCTTTAAGCGATCATACATAGTTCAATCGTAACACGATCAAAACATAGAACATTCAAATAGAAAAATCAAATTTACTCGGGGAATTAAAAAACGATCATCTGATAATACAATAAAATTAATACTTAACTAATCAAAGGAACAAAAGTTACCGTCAAAGTAATACAAAAAACAAAAAAACAAACCCTAAGTCAGAAATTGCGGCGGTGACGAAGAAGTAAGATCATACCGTAGAAATAAAAAGGAACCCTTTGGATCAAATGAATCGAGAGTGATGATGCTTAAACTAAAAGCTTTAGAAGGCTCTGATCAAAATCGAGAAGAGTTTGTTTAAGAGTAGGAGAAGGTGTAGAGAGAGAGGAGAAGATTTGTGTGGCAAAACGAGAGAGAAGAAAGAGAGAAATAGGGAGTAAGTGACAGAGAGCGTGACTTTCTTTTTCTGGTGCTGTTTGTTTGTTTTTGTTTGGTTTGTCCAATTTCGTTTTTAATGACAAAACATTGTTTAAAGTTTTTTCTTTTTCTTTTTAATTAATTATTTTGTTGCACGCTTTTTGTGCGTGAATCTACTTGGTTTGTGTGTTTTTTTCATTATTGTGGAGCTAAAAGAGTTTAAACTTTAGTGGAATTTTTGGAATTATCAATTTTTTGGCATTCCTCATTAATCCAAGATATTTTTTCAACCTACAAAATATACATTGCCGAGGACAAGTGGCCCAGTGACGTATTTACTTTACAAATTTTCAATGCACCAGGGATCGAACTCCCTACCTAGAATAGTAGGGGAAATTTAAAAACCATTATGATAGTTGAAAAAAAAAATACGGTACATCTTTTCAACAGTAAAAAATATCTTAGAGTAGATGATTTTTTTTTGAAAACTAGAGTAGATGATATTAGTATTAGTATTAGTATTTTTTCCATTTAAACATATTTTTATGAATAAAAATCAGATATTACATACTCGTAATAAAATCATAAAGATATTAAAAAAATTGTGCTTATTAATATATCTTTTCAAGCGTAAAAATAAATTTTTACAAAATCTTAGAATAGATGATGACACATTAGTACTAGTATTCAAATTCTAAAAAATTTGTGATTTTTTTTATCACCAATTTGATTGATAAATTTAATTTGAAGTGATTTCACATATTCCCTTACAATATCATGAGAAAATTGCAATTATTTAAAACTAAATTCAAGAAAAAAATTGTAATAGTGACATTTAGTTATTTGACTAGATATAGTTTTCCAGACTATAATATTGTATATAGTTTATTGGACTAACAAGTTATTTGTGTTTTAAATGATTAGATATGGCACCAAAAATAATTGAAATTTGAATTTCGTCTTAATTGCAACCGAAATCTTGAATTCTACCCCAAATAAATGTTAAATGTAATAATAACACACAAAATTTTCAATAAAAACTCTAATTACATATGTTTCGTTAAAACTAAATTGAAGTGAAAAAGTTGCAGAAATGATAATAAATAATTTGACTAAAAACATTATTCCATTGATGGTGATGTTATATATAGGTTGTTTGTAATGTTGTTTGTTAAGTTTCTCATAATCCAATTATAGAAATAAGTTTTATAACGTAGTAAAAAATAACAAGTAGAGAAATAGTGTTAAACTCATGTATATAAGAAAAAGAGTTAATTAAAATGGATGAAAAAGAGAGAAAAGAAAGAGTGGTAATGGGGGAGCACGCGTGAGAGGATGGACAGAAGAGAGTCAAACACGGCGAGTGTGAGCCGTTGGATTCAACATTCTCAATGCTTTCCGTTTTGTGCGGGCATGATGGTAACCGTAGGATTTACTTAGAGCACGCGTCAAAAGTTTTCTCCGCCCCACCAAAACTCCTCTTTCACAATTTTTAATTATATTATTATTATTATTCTTTCTCTTTTGTTTATGTTGGCATGCGGATTCGAACTAGTTTTTTTATTATTATTATTGATAGCTCGCAAATACAAAAGTATACATTTGGCAATAAGTAAATTACCATTTTAACATATGATTCGTGTGGATTAATTTTAATCATGATTTCCTTAGTGTTAATTAGTTCCAATCCCACATTGTTTGAAACTTAACCAACATTTGTATATTTATCCACTTGATTTATGCAGCACCTTCTCCTGCATCCCATCATTAATTATAAATGATCTTAAATACTGGTCCATGAGCTGTTTTATATCACAAAAATGGACCATTTAGTGACCACTAAACGTAGATCAAATTGTGTTTTGGTGACGAGTGATATGCTAATGTGATGCAATCTAATGTTGTCATGCTGAAGTTTTACTCTTTAATCGTCACATAAGCCTTTTATTAATAACAAAAGGCACATTTAGTGTTTTATGAAAGGCCTTTTATAGGGCTTAACGAAAAATGCCCATATTAATCCTAATTAGAAAATGTGATTTCGATGGCTAATTACTAACTACATCTTCAAAGCAACATATAAACTTTTAATACGTCAGAGAATCAGTCAATCTGATAAGTGACCAAACAATGAATTATGATGTTTTTATAATGCTGACCACTTGAAATGTTCAAAAGCTACATTTGGATAAGGTGTTCTTGATGGTTTCTTTGTAATCATAATACTAGCTACACTCTTACAAGTTCGAAGCCAAAGACAGGAACTTTCAGTTACAATCAAAATCAGTACATATGAATCATATGGTCGAGTAATAAATTATTATGTTTGGACTCTCAAAAGCTTAGGAATATACTTGAGTTTACGTTGGTGGACATCTCAAAATCATTCGCAAGCACAACATTAATCCCTACCAATATATTTTTACAGATCCATCGTGACACATATTTTTACATTATGTAATATTTGTCGTCTTTCAACAAAATTAAGGTTTTTCAAAGTTAAAATCTCACATGTCCTATAATGTATAAGAGATTGGGCCAACACTTTAGAGGGCCGTCTTTTAAGATCTAATAATGGTAAACTAATAGTAGATTTATATCATAAGTTAATCGCCAGGAAACAGGATTGAGGTGATTCTGTTCTCCCTACAAAATTTCCTTAATATTCTTAGAAATTTTATAAGTCTTTTTTTTATAAAAAACTTTATTTTTAGTATATTGAATTTTATATCATTCATGACTAGATTCACATTTTAACTATATTATGTAGGCTAGTGGCAGAAACCATATGGTAAATCTTAGGTATCACTAGAATTCAAATACCCTTTTTCATAAATATATAAGCAGTCGAGAAGAAAAACTATATTATGATTATTATGTCTGTGTATATATAACTAAGAGTATTGATTATATGTCAATCTGAAATATAGTATTTCTTTTTTTTGCGAGATGTAAATTTTTAACTAATGGGCTTAGATGTGAGTGAGATACGACTTTGATTGCAGGTAAATGAAGTAGATTTGTATATACACCAGTATGGTTACATGTTTTGATCAATTTGGGCCAGCTATAATCGACATTAGAACATGTTCGTATTAAAATAACCATTCGGAGACATTGATGAAAGATTTAAAGATGAGAGTTTTATGTGCAATAAACTTTAAAAGTTATGACACCAGTTAAACCCAACTAAAATAATACTCCTAAAACCCTTGCTGTTCTCGCGCCGCCTGCTCTGTCTCCAACTCTCCATTCCAAACGTCGGCGAACTTCAGTGACTCTGTGGTGTTAAACCCTAATTTCAGTGACTCTGTGGAGTTAAACAGCATCCGCAACCTTCTAGAACCGGCCCTGCTTGAGAAGCGATAACCTAATCATGGTTGTCAATGCGAGAGACTCGACGGTTCCAAAGATTGAAGATTTTAAGGAGCTTCACAATCTCGTCACACATCATATAGAATCGTTCGATTATATGGTAGAGAAAGGGCTCGATGTCATGTTCAATCGAATCAAACCCGTTTCGATTCACGATTCATTCACCGGGAACAAATTGAGCAATATCCTTTTTTTATGATGCATAATAATTATTTAGCTGAAGTCACTTCTGGTGTTAGTATCTTTCTTAGAATTCTATTGCAAAGATGTTCTTACAGTGTTGGGGTTTTGTGTTCTGTCTGATTCCTTAACATGTATGATACTTTGGTTAGATAATCCTGTAGTATTTGCTCCTCAGAAGGAGAGTTTGAAATCAACAACAAGGAAAGAGTCTTTGTTTCCCTTTGAGGTGAAGCTGTTTTTTGGTTTAAACTTGTTTCTGACATATTAAAGGTTATATTTTGGTGGTGTTAATACCTTTGTTCTTTTGGCTTTTTGATAACAGTGTAGGCAGGCGAAGACTTCGTACACAGGAACGTTTATGGCTGATATTTGCTTTAAGTATAATGATGATGGAGCCATTGTTAGAGACAAATTTGATTTTGGACAATTTCCTATTATGCTGATGGTGGGTGATCTCTATGATTTCTTAATCTATTTCTCTATTCCTTAAGATATGGCGTTTATTAGTGTATTAAGATAGTGTATTGTTGGATTGTAAACCTAAGCCACACTGGTGTTAATAAGCGAGAGTCTCTTCTATGACGGGATGCTTTAAGTTTTACATTTGGCTCTTATAACTAATAGTGAAACGAAGCTTAGCTCATTGATTTGGTTTTAATTCAAAACTTTCTCTCTTCTTTGCTTTTCCTATGATTACAAGTCTTTATTTATGAATTACTTGATATTGCCCTCCCTACTTTTGTGCAGTCAAAGCTTTGCAGCTTACGGGGTGCTGATTGCCACAAACTGTTAAAGTGTAAAGAGTCAACTTCTGAAATGGGAGGGTAAATTTTCTTCCACCTCTTATGACATATGATACAGCTTCTGAGAAGCTTGTGGTTAATATTTTTTTTAGTGTCTGTGGTTCTCTCTTGTGAAGATATGCATAAAAAGCATACAGCTATGTTTATTGGAATAGAAATTGGGGTGGAATTAGGAATATCCCTTTTGACATCAGCCAATTTTATATGGTGGATACGGCGTTAATGTCACTCTTGATATATCTTTCCTTCTGTAAGGCGATCAAGATAATAATTTTAGCTTTCTTTAAAATAGGTACTTTATTTTGAATGGAATTGAGAGGGTGTTCCGATGTGTTATTGCACCAAAGCGGAACCATGTAAGTTACCATGGTATTTAGCAGACTAACTTTATGGGTATAGTGTATTCCCATGAAGTTCCTCGTATCATATATTTCTCTCATAATTTAACTAAGGACTTTTTTATAGCCTACAAGTATGGTCAGGAATTCATTCCGTGATCGTCGAGAAGGATACAGTGATAAGGCAGTTGCCACTAGGTATATGAAGTTTTTCTCTTCTTTATGATGGTGTATATAATAATGCCTATTATCACCTAAAGTAACAATATATCTAGTATAGTTCTTCATGCACTTCTCTCTTCTTACTTTCTTAGGTGTGTTAGGGACGACCAGTCATCTGTCACTGTTAAACTGTATTATCTTCGCAACGGAAGTGCCAGAGTTGGATTTTGGTGAGTGTTAATCGACGTGTGGAATACAGAAGATATTACCTACAATTTGAGCTACATGTTAAACTTATTTCTAATGAACACAGGATTGGGGGAAGAGAATATTTGCTTCCTGTTGGCCTTGTTCTCAAGGTATGGTCTTAGTGACTGTAATATATCTGTCTCCTAAATCATAAGGATAGAACTTTATTTAAGGAGAACTATTTAGAATATGTTTGAAAACGTCTTTTGATGGTTCTGGGTGCATGTCGTCTTTCTTTATTTTCAGTTCTCGCTCAATTCTCCATTTTTTCCTCTTTGTCCACATTTGTTCCTAGGCTCTCACTTGTAGCAACGATGAAGAAATATATGAAAGCCTAAACTGTTGCTACAATGAGCAATATGGAAGAGGCGATGGAGCTATTGGAACCCAACTTATTCGTGAGAGAGCCAAAATTATTCTTGATGAAGTGCGAGACTTGGGTCTTTTTACCCAGGAACAGTGCCGGAAGCACCTAGGTGATTACCTGTCTCAGTGTTTATGTCAGCATTTCTCTTAACAAAGAATCTAATGTCTTACTGCTAAAACCAACAGGAGAGCATTTTCAACCTGTTCTAGATGGACTAGAAAAAGAAAGCTATTCATCTGTAAGTTTACTTGATCGCTCTTTATCTCCTTATTTGGCTTCATTACTGCAAAAGTAGTTGCTGTTTGCAAGAAGGCTTCTTTGCATTTGTTTTAATTTACACACTAGTAAGCTTTCTGAATAAGAATAACTAAGTTCTCTGAGATCGGCTTTGGGCTGTTAGCTTCTTGGATTTTTCTGATTGGTTCAAATATCTGCAAATGATAAATACAACTGATGCCAGAAAGTCCTTTCTAATTACTTTTTTTGACTCTTCATTCTTATATTTTTAGGTTGCTGAAGCTGTGCTCAGAGATTATATATTTGTTCACCTTGACAATGATGACGACAAGTTCAATTTGCTCATGTAATTTATTGCTGTTGCCTCTTGATAGCTTTCACGTTGTGTTTTTTTTTAGTATGATTATGGTCAAAACGTTCTTTTTGGCTTTGCAGCTTTACAATTCAGAAGCTCTTTTCTCTGGTAGATCAGACTTCCTTACCTGACAATCCAGATTCTTTGCAAAATCAGGAAATTTTAGTTCCAGGTCACCTTATAACCATTTACCTCAAGGTATATAATTATTTTTTCATATGGTAGAAATATCTATGTTGAGGCTCATCATATACTAGTGTCTGATTATCTAGTTTCTGAAATTGTATGTGTCTATTTTTCATAATCATTAAGTGTTGTGTTTACTAGACAAAGGTTTTTCTTTATAAAAAGGAGCTAATTGACGTCACATGAACTGGTTATCTAGGAAAAACTTGAAGAGTGGCTGCGGAAGTGCAAAAGTCTTCTTAGAGATGAGTTGCGTAACACGAGCACAAAATTTTCCTTTGAAAGTAGTAAGTCACTTTCATTTTGTTTTCCTTGTTTAATTTTCTCATTTTCAGCATTCCTTGAAAGCTGACACTATATGAAACTTTCTCTTTTATCACTATATCTACGTTTATTTTTCGGAATGAAATTTTGCTTGTTATCTTCCACAAATATCTTGTTAACTCAATGTCATATGCTTGGTGGTGATTTCTTATTTTAATGCAGTTGCTGATGTCAAGAAGCTTATTAATAAAAATCCTCCAAGGAGTATTGGTACGTCAATTGAAACATTGTTGAAGACTGGAAGGCTGGCTACACAGTCTGGCTTGGATCTACAGCAGGTAAGCACTGGAGTTGATTGTTTGTTTGGGGAATCTTTAGTATCATCTAGTCCATTTAGTATGATGTAGTTTGATAGAACAATGCTAATATATATTTTGTCAACTTTTTATCAGAGAGCAGGTTACACTGTTCAGGCTGAGAGATTGAACTTTCTCCGTTTCCTTTCATTTTTCCGGGCGGTTCATCGAGGTGCTTCTTTTGCTGGACTTCGTACAACAACTGTAAGAAAGCTGCTTCCTGAGTAAGTTCTTTCACTATGTACCTAACAAACTCCAGATGTGATGATTTGGTCGCCAAATTAAAGTCTTCACATTTTCCTGTTTTATTGTTATCTTGTAGATCTTGGGGTTTTCTATGCCCTGTGCACACACCTGATGGGGAACCCTGTGGTTTACTAAATCATATGACTCGTACTAGCCGTGAGTGTCTAGCTCTTTCTTCGCATATCTATTTGTGAAATTCAGTACGACACCTTGATTTCAGCAACATTGTTCTCTTAGCATCACATATGGTTAGACCAATTTGGTGTTCATATAGTTTATTTAAGCCCTAAATATATGGAGAGATTACATGGTATCATGTGTAGTTAGAGTTTGTTATATATCTCAAGGTAAATTATAGTAGACTGGTGCTTCAAACCATATAGTTATATGTTTATATTTTGGTCAGAAGACTATATAGTTATGCAAAAATAATGATTTTATGTTATTTCCTTTGCCTCCACTTACCTATAGGTCTTTTGTGGATGCAAGCAATATGCATAATAAAGATTTCTAGATCTGATCATTGTGTACCACAATAGGATCGTGTACAGTTAACATAATATAAACTATGTTACTTTTCTTGTGGTAACAACTTTGCTGATTGTGTTCTGATTGGTCATGGTGTTTTCAGGAATCACTTCTCAGTTCGATTCCAACGGAAACATCAGAGATTTTGGGAAAATAAGAAAGTCAGTTGTTGATGTTCTTCTAGGGGTGGGTATGGTATCTTCACTGCCGAAGCTCGTACGAGCTGGACCACCAAAAGTTATTCATGTTCTTTTAGATGGTCAAGTTGTAGGCACTCTATCTTCTAACCTAGTCACAGATGTTGTCGCTTATTTGCGGAGACTGAAAGTGGAGGCTCCTTCAGTGGTAAGGCGTATTCACTTAACAGTGGTAAACTGTATTTGTTGACCATAAACTTTTCCATTAGAAGATAACTTTATATGTGAATGTTTCTTTACAGATTCCTGAAGACCTCGAAGTGGGATATGTACCTACAAGCATGGGTGGATCTTATCCTGGATTGTACTTGGCATCATGTCCTGCAAGATTTATTAGGCCTGTTAAAAATACATCTATACCTTCTGAAAATATTGAATTGATTGGACCATTCGAACAGGTAGCAAATCCCAACATTATAATCTTCATATCCACCTTTCCTCGTTTCAATTTTTTTTAAAAGTTCTCCCCAACTAGGTTTTTATGGAAATAAGCTGTCCCGATGGTGGAAATGGTGGAAGGAATAACTCTTCCCCAGCAACTCACGAGGAAATTCATCCCACTGGGATGATAAGTGTGGTTGCTAATCTTACACCTTGGTCAGACCATAACCAAAGTCCGCGTAACATGTATCAGTGTCAGGTATTTTTTACAATATTTGATGAAAGTTGTATATGATTATGCTGCTGGAAGCTGTTTTTAACTCTACGTAATGCAGATGGCTAAGCAAACAATGGCATACTCTACTCAAGCACTCCAATTTCGTGCCGACCAGAAGATTTATCATTTGCAGGTTCATTCTGATTTCCATTTTTACTCTTAGAAAGCTCAAAGTACATGGTCCAGTTTTCAGTTGATCGTTTCCTCTGTTTTGGTTTATGTCTTGTAATATATATATATATATATATATATATATATATATATATTATATGCTACAGACTCCTCAATCCCCTGTGGTGCGTACAAAAACATACAGCACTTACTGTATTGATGAGAATCCTACGGGGACTAATGCAATAGTTGCTGTCCTTGCACATACAGGGTAAGAAGTTGCTCTAAGGGCTTGTCAACGATAAGCTTTTTATTTGTGTTTCTCTTACGCTTTTTCTACCTATCTTCATAGATTTGATATGGAAGACGCGATGATCTTGAATAAATCATCTGTGGAACGGGGGATGTGCCATGGGCAAATATACCAGGTTCGAGTTCCCATTGTTTTTTTAAGGATTCCAGATGAATAGCTAAATACAGTGCCTAAACTTTGCGCAGTGAGTTCTTTTGAGTCTGGAAATTTAAGGTCGTCCTGGTTAATGTCCCGTTATGAACCCCATAGAATACTCTTGCAGTTGCAGTGAGAGATTTGTTATCATTATACAAATGTCTCTAAGTTTCTCTTCTGTGCCTTATTCATTTCCTTATGATTGTGCAGACAGAAACTATTGATCTTTCAGAACAGAATAGCCGATATGAAAGTGGTCATAAAAGTTTTAGGAGGAGTAATATCGACAAATCAGCTCATTCTCGTATTGATGCTGATGGGTTACCATATGTTGGACAAGTAAATATCTGCTTTCTGTCCTCTCCATCTGCTGTAGATTAGTTATAATTTTAGTTTCCTCATCAATATAATAGAAACACTAATTTGTTTGGTCTAATGCAGAAAATATATCCAGACGAACCATATTGTAGTATCTATGATGAGATAACCAACTCAATAAAGACCATGAAGCGGAAAGGTACCGACCCTGTTATAGTTGACTTTGTCTCTGTTGACATGAAAAGCAAGAAACATCCACAAAAGGTGAGGTTCTAATTCCAACTATCGCATAGATAGATTGCAATGTTGTTGGAAAACTGATTTTCGAGTTTCTTTTCAGGCAAATATTCGTTTTCGGCATGCCAGGAACCCCATAATCGGTGACAAGTTCAGCAGTAGACATGGGCAAAAGGGTGTTTGTTCGCAATTATGGCCTGATGCTGATATGCCGTTTAATGGAGTTACGGGAATGCGTCCAGATCTCATCATTAACCCGCACGCTTTCCCATCAAGAATGACCATAGCTATGCTTATGGAATCTATTGCTGCAAAGGTATCGTTAAAAATTTGATTCTTAGGTTCCTCACACTGTGTATCTTTCCGTGTATGTGTTTCAACCAACTTTCCAGCTTTATTCTAGTGGTTAATATATGTAATGTTTATAACCTTTGATTTTACAGGGAGGTAGTTTGCATGGAAAGTTTGTAGATGCAACACCGTTTCGTGATGCAGTAAAAAAAACGAACGGAGAAAAGGAGAGCGAGCCTAGTTTGCTTGTTGATGATCTTGGTTCCATGTTAAGGGAAAAAGGCTTCAACTACTATGGGACTGAGACATTGTATAGTGGGTATTTAGGAGTAGAGCTGCAGTGTGAGATATTTATGGGGCCTGTTTACTACCAAAGACTGCGTCACATGGTCTCAGATAAATTCCAGGTTTTTGATCCTGTCATAGTCTTTCACTTGCACTGCTCTCATCTTCGTGCTTTGGCTGAATTATTAATATTTGTGGCTTACAGGTTAGATCAACTGGACAAGTGGATCAGCTAACTCATCAGCCAATCAAGGGAAGGAAACGAGGTGGAGGAATTCGATTTGGTGAAATGGAACGAGACTCACTGCTTGCTCATGGAGCTTCCTATCTATTACACGACAGGCTTCACACTTCTTCAGATCATCACATTGCAGATGTGTGTTCCATATGTGGAAGCTTACTCACTTCTTCTGTTGTGAACGTACAACAGAAGAAGCTGATTCAAGATATTGGAAAGTTGCCTCCTGGTAGGACTCCAAAGAAGGTAACTTGCTATTCTTGCAGGACAAGCAAAGGCATGGAAACAGTTGCAATGCCGTATGTGTTTAGATACTTGGCTGCAGAGTTGGCGTCAATGAATATTAAGATGACTCTACAGTTAAGCGACAGAGAAGGAGCAACGGATGAGAATTTAAGGCCAGAGCAGAACAAATAATCTGATCTCACAATGTAATAGCGTGTAGAAGAAAATGTTATTATCATCAGTTTTGATTCGTTAAGTATCTTCTCTAGTGGAAAACATTTTCCTTTTTTGGTCATAGTGATCGCCTTAAACATCTGTGTATGATGTTGTATCGATAATACTAAAGGATTTGATTATTTAATTACCTTTGACATAGTCGTTAACATATTCAATAAAGTTGCTCGATTGTTAGAACAACGGTGCAACCGAGTAGACTCAATAACTTTAACATAACTCCGATTCAATTTAATTGGGCGCTAGAGTTTAAGAGAAAAGAAGAGTTCTTAATTCCTGAAACAAAATCATAGAGTCTTGCAAATTTTACATCTGAGCAACCTCTCTTTCAGTTTTCACATTCACACGACACAAAGACTGAAGCGAAATACAGATAAAAGTCGCTCACTTTCCGGGAACAAAGTTGGTGGCGAAGGCCCATGCGTTGTTGTTGACTGGATCGGCCAAATGGTCAGCAAGGTTCTCCAAAGGTCCCTTACCAGTGACAATGGCTTGAACAAAGAATCCAAACATAGAGAACATAGCCAATCTTCCGTTCTTGACCTCCTTTACCTTCAACTCAGCGAAAGCCTCTGGGTCGGTAGCCAAACCCAATGGGTCGAAGCTGCCTCCCGGGTAGAGCAAGTCCTCGGCCTCTCCCAAGGGCCCATTTCCTGCAACTCTGTAACCTTCAACAGCTCCCATCAAGATCACTTGAGTAGCCCATATGGCCAAAATGCTCTGAGCATGGACCAAGCTAGGGTTTCCCAAGTAATCGAGACCTCCTTCACTGAAGATCTGTGAACCAGCCTTGAACCAAACAGCCTCTCCAAACTTGACTCCGTTCCTGGCCAACAACTCTGGGAAGACACAGCCTAGGGCTCCAAGCATGGCCCATCTGCAGTGGATAACTTCTAGCTCACGGTTCCTTGCAAATGTCTCGGGGTCAGCGGATAGACCAGCTGTGTCCCATCCGTAATCTCCGGGGAACTCTCCGGTGAGGTAGCTCGGTGGCTCGCCAGAGAATGGACCCAAGTATTTAACTCGGTCAGATCCATACCATGGGCTGCCTGATGGGCCCTTTGGCTTGGCAACAGTCTTCCGCATTGTCACTCGGCCGCTTCCTAGGACTTCTGATGCTGCAGGGGAAAGGTTCACGGCCTTTCCGGCGAAGGCAGGGGAGGAGAGAGCCATTGTTGAGGCGGCCATTGAATTTTTTTTTTTTTTTTTTGGTGACTAACTTGTGAGTGAGAGTGATTGAAAATGGAGGCGTACGTTTGGATTAAATAGAGATATTGTAAGGTTTTGTTATCTGTGGAGTAATCTTTATCTCTTTACTCATTGGATTTTTGAGATTTTTGTTTTATCGTTTATTAGTCTTACGTGGCAGTCTCTAGTCCACCAGCTTTCGATTTGATATTTTTCATTACATCCAAATCAATTTTGAGACCACAAGTTATGAAATCGTCGTATATACTGTAACGGTTACACCTTCGTGACTTTGCTTTTTCCAAAGAACTTTACTTTGAGTGAATATAGTTCGTAATATGTTAAGTGAATCTCAATATTTTCAATTGTAGTCTAATGCTTTTACTCAACTGTATAAACAATTTTCTTGTTCCGACACTAAATGTTTTCTACAAACCACAATTCTGTTTTACTTACAATCACTTAAAGACCACACATATGTTATTTGAGTACTTCTATGCATGTATATCTGTGGCCGTTCCTGAAAGAGTTTTAGTGAGAAGCCGACTTGTGGCTATAAGGTTATGACCTTGACCCCTGCTTATGGATTTGTCTTATGACCATGACCATCACCATTATCTGGTTCCAATCCTGTCTTGACATTATTAATTTATGGTAATATTAAAGCTGCCAATTAAAATTTTACATTCACTACTTATATATGTATGTGTAAAATTCCGCAACTTTGACCCATAATTTATGTTCGGTATTTGGAATTAGCGGTTGATCATACCGTATTCAAAACACAAGATTTTTTATCATTTTTTTTCTTCAACAATTAAATCGATAAAAGACATTCATAATCTAAAACTTATACCTTAAAATCTTTTTTAAATCTATTACATGCAATATAGAGAAGAACATGATGCCAGAGTCATTAAATTCATCATTCTAACCACTAGAACAAAAATAATTCGGCTTCAACTTGATTTCTTTTTAGTGTGAATAATTATTGTTGTGCATAACCTCGTACGATATCTCGATTCACTTGCGGATTAACTTCTGTGTGATCTTGAGTTCGAATTGAAAGAAGAAGAATTTCGAGAGAGAAGAAAGATGAGGCACGAGTTTATAGAGTTCCCCGTCGATTAAACCATCGACGGGTACATCTCTCTTCAGATATGATTCCGGAATCCACTAAAACCTGTAGTGTGTTTCTTCTTTCAGAGCTTTGCTCTGTTACATCTATGGTGTCTCACTCTCTCTGTAAAACCCTCGAAAAAACCTATCTCTCAACGAAGAAGATGAATCTGGCCTTAAACACGGGCTAGTTCATTCTTCTCTGATGTTGGGCCACAAATCGGCCCAGCAAAAGAAAAACGAGCTCAAAGAAATATGGACCGACGCTGAACCTCAGATCCGTTAGCAAATCAATTGCTTAATGGGCTAATCGGCTTGGCCCACACCCAAAAATGAACGACAAAACCAACAAATCTCCACCTTGACGATTCATTTCACTCGCGAGCTAAAACTCTAGCTGCTGTGATTCTCTCTCGACCCTTCTTCAACTCTTCTCGTCTCTTCCTCTTCCTCTTCCTCTTTGTCTCTGTAAAATGAGATTCCGATGTATAGTCTGTCTTGGGTTTTGATCTCTTCTCATTTTAAGCACCATAGCTGTTCACAGAAGCTCTTCTCCGGTGTAAGAACCTCAACTTTCTCCGGCGACGACTCGTCTTCCCGGTAAGATTCTCCATCTTTAATGTTCCTCTTTAGTTCTCCGATATATGCATGAGAATATCCTATCACTTCCCTGATAGATCTGATGGTTTGGTTCCTTTTCCTTTACTTAACCCTTCTTGCATGCACGGATCTTGTCGTTTCTGACAGATCTGACGGTTCAGTTCTTCTTTCACCTGACCTTTTTTTTTCTTTTTTTTTTTCCGATGAACGCGATGAGGTGAACTCCGGTGGATCTTAACTCAAGCATCAGGAAACCGGTAAGTAAAAAAAATCTCTAGCTTCTCCAACATATTTCAGATTTACGGAGAAAGCTAAAGCTTTTCCTTCTTTTCCGCCTTTGCTTTCTTAGATCTAACCTTTCCTTGTTCTTATTTGGTGCAGCTCATGACCAAAAAACCATCGCGACCTTTCATCTGCCTTGCAAGTAAGTCTCTGACCCTTCAGATCTCTTTTTCCTCAAACCCTGATTTCGAGCTCCTGAAACCTGTTTTGAACTCTTATTTAAGAAAACAACTAACCCAAGTTTCTTTCTTTCTGTTGACCGTGTATAGGTATCAACAGATCTGAGTATTTGACATTGAAACTACATGTCGGAATACTCTCACAACGACCCGTAGGCTTCCTCCATCCTCAAAGACTGCATGCAGCCTTTGAACTTCTCAGCAGGTATGACCTTCGTAAACATGTCTGCTGGGTTGATCGACGTATAAATCTTAGTGACTTTGACTTATTTAGCTTCTGTCACTTCTCTGATATAGTTGTATTTGATTTGAATACGCTTTGTCCTTTCACTGCACATTCTGTTCTTTGATAGATAGATAGGCTTTGAGAATCACAGTATAATTCCACAGTTCCTGTACATAGCTTCATTTCTTTGCATATTCCTTGTATCCATACTGCTTCTCTGCTACCTTCTGATAGTGCTATGTACTCTGATTCCATTGTAGATAAAGCTACTACTCTCTGTAGGCTAGATCTCCAACTTATTGTGTTGTTTCTGAAAGTAAAAACATACCCTGAAATTGATCTTCGTTTGTCTAAGTCTGAAGCAAAATCTGCATCACAGTAGCCTTTAGTTCTGAAATATTCATCTTTCTTGAATGTTAGGCTTATTTTTGATGCTTCAGTTAGATAACACATTATCCATTTGACTGCTAACCAGTGTGTTTTTCCTGGTTTTGACATGTACCGACTGAAGATACCAATGGAGTAAGCAAGGTCTGGACGTGATCCGACCATTGCATACATCAGACTCCCGACTGCACTTGTATAAGGTACGTCCTCCATTCCCTTTGTCTCTGCGTCTTCTTCATCTGATGAGATGCTCTTTACTTTGAACTGAACCCCTATAGGTGTAGAAACTGACCTGCTATCACTCATATTAAACGTATTTAGAACTTGCTTGATATACTGTTCTTGTGATAACTGTAGTGTACTCTGCTTTTTGTCTCTATAAATGTCCATGCCTAGTATTTGCCTTGCTGGTCCTACATCTTTCATTTCGAACTGTTTACTGAGAAGCTTCTTTAGATTAACAATCTGTTGTTTATGTGTTGATGCAATGAGCATATCATCTACATATAGGAGTAGATATATCATAGTATCAACTATATTTCCCTTGTAGTACACGCATGGATCATATTCACTCTTTTCAAACTGTTGATTCTTCATGAATTCATCGAACTTTGCATTACATTCTCTTGGTGATTGCTTTAAACCATATAGAGATTTCTTAAGTAGACACACCTTTCTTTCTTTTCCTTTCACTTCATAGCCTTATGGTTGATTCATGTAGATCTCTTCCTGTAATGTTTCGTGTAAAAAAGTTGTTTTCACATCCGTTTGCTCTAGTTCCATGTTCCAATTTGAAATTGTAGCTAGTAGAATCCTCATTGAAACGTGTTTAACTACTGGTGCAAAAATATCATTATAATCTACTCTTTCAACCTGAGCATAACCTTTAGAAACCAATCTGCTTTTAAATCTTGGTTTTTCAATTCCCGGTATGCGTGGCTTTAACTTGAATAACCATCTGCATCCAATTACTCTTTTATTATGTGGTTTATCGACTAGAATCCATGTGTTGTTTCTGATGAGGGAATCCATTTCCTCATCAGCTGCTTCTCTCCATTTTTCCCAGTCTTTGCTATGCATTGCTTCTGTATAGGTCTTAGGTTCTTCAAGTTTTATTTCCTCAGAACTTGATAGTGCAAAGGCAACTAGGTCTGCTTCTTCAAATCTAGATGGAGGTCTTATATCTCTTCTTTTCCTGTCTCGAGCCAATAGGTAGTCTTCCAGATTACTCTCTTCACTTTCTGAATGTTCAGAGTCTACACGGTTCTCATCTTCATTAAGGTCTTCTGGTACATACTCTGGACTTGCTCCACCTGACCCAGCCATACCCTTTAGTTGATCTTTCTCACCCAGTATTTCCTCTAGGTTTACTTTGAAGGTTACCCTTCTATCGGATTTCCTTTCACTGTTTTGCTTATCAACCTTAGGTTCTTGTTCTTCTGAAATAGAGTCTCTGTATAGTTCATCTTCGTTGAATACTACATCTCTGCTAATTACCAACTTTCCTTCTTCGATTAGCCAGACCCTGTATCCCTTAGTTTCTGTTCCATAACCAACAAGAACTCCCTTTAAAGCTCTAGGGCGTAGCTTGTCTTGAATAGTATGAACATAAGCTATACATCTGAAACTCCTTAGGTGATTGTACTCGGGTTTATATTTAGACCACAGTTCTTCTGGTACATCAAAATTGATTGATGCTGCTGGTGATCTGTTTATGATATAAACCGCTGTGTTTGCTGCCTCTGCCCAAAATTCTCCACTTAGACCTGATTCTGATAGCATACATCTCACCTTTTCCATTATAGTTCTCTTCATTCTTTTTGATACTCCGTTTTGTTGTGGTGTATATGCACAAGTCTTATGCCTTTTAATTCCTGCTTATTTGCATAAGTCATCAAACTGTTTGTTGCAGTATTTCCCAATCCTTGAAAGCTTGAAATGCATCACTCTTTTTCCTTAGAAAATGAATCCAAACCTTCTTTGAATAGTCATCTATAAAACTAATGAAGTATTGACAACCTGATATGCTAGGAGTAGTGTTCTGTGATCCCCATAAATCCGAATGGATGTACTCTAAAGTACATTTTGAGGTATGTTTTCCCTTCTGAAAACTAAGTCTATGAGTCTTTCCCAATGCGCATGTTTCACAAAACCCCATAGCTTTTACATCTCCTTTCCTTAGATGGCCTTTTCTGACTAAGGTTTCCATTGACCTTTTTCCCATATGAGCTAGCCTTCGATGCCACCTAGTAGTCGTGTCAATAGTTTCCTTTGCTATGTTGACTTCTGTACTTAGTACCTTTCCATCTAGGAAGTATAAACCATTCTGGTATTTTCCAGACAGGAATCTATCACCATTTTCTTTGTAGAAGTGAATGTTGAAATAATTTCCTTGATAATAACATCCTAATTCTTCTAGTTGGCCATATGATATTAAATTCCTGCTCATTTCCGGTACATATCTCACACCATTTAAGGTAACTAAGTTACCTTCTTTGTTCTCAATCACGATGTTGCCAATTCCTTTGACTGAGCAGTATGAGTTGTTTCCCATGTAGACTTTGTTTCCTTCGAATTCTACTAGGTATGTGATTAGGTCCTTCCTAGGTGTTATGTGAAAGGTACAGCCTGAGTCCATTACCCATTCCTCAGCTGTTGCAATTAGACTTGCAGTGTAGGCTAAACACTTTGATTCTTTTGTTGCACAATTTGTTGATTCCTTTCCGTTCCCATTTTTCTTTTGTGGACAATCATGCTTCCAGTGATTTTCATCTCCACATATCCAATAAGTCCTGATTTCTTCATTGTTCTGTTTTGGTATTGACTTAGACCGACCTTTACTTTTTGATCTGCCTCTGTTCTTCCCTGTACTCTTTACATTCCTCTTGTCTGTTCTGCCTCTGCTATCAACAGTCAACCCTTCTGAATGTGTTTCTTCCTTAATAACCCCTTTTGTCTTAGATTTAACTCCATTGCATAGGCTCCAGTTATTACATCATCCATAGTTAGGGTGTCCTTAGCATTACCGAATTGTAAAGTGTGTGTAAACCGATCATATTGAGGTGGTAGACTATTTAACAATGCAATAGCTTGATCTTTGTCTTGAATAGTAACCTTTAGACTTTCTAAGTCTCCTATCAGCTTTAGGAACACATCAAGATTTTCTTCTATTGATTTGTCCTCATCCATTCGATATAGAGAGAATTGTCTCTTTAGATAGACTCTGTTAGCTTTAGTCTTGGTTTGGTAATCACATTCTATTGCTTTCCATTGCTTGAATGTTGTAGCTTCATTCATGACTTTTCTCAATAGCGAGTTAGATAAGCATTGCCCGAGCAGGCTCCTTGCTCTCCGATCCTTTAGCTCCCATTGAGGATCCTTTGACACTGGCTTGCCGGTTTTGATTTCTTTCCCTGTTTCTTTGTCAGTCACAAATACTTCCTCCACTGGCCATACTTCTTCATGATCTTTCTCAATTACTGTGAGAAGGCCATGAATCTCTAACTGTCCTAGCATTCGGTATTTCCATAATCTGAAATCTCCTTTACCATCGAATTTCTCCACCTCAAACTTTCCCGAGATGACTTCCATTCTTGAAACCTTTGAATACTTTGACAAGTTTGTTGTTTTAAGACTTCCTTGTTACGCAAGTAAAATACTAATACCTTCTGTGATTTTCTTGCGAGGTACCAATCAATGCCTATGATCTTGAAGACCCCTTCACGTCTCCAAGAGAAGAAGACGAGAAGCTGCAATGACTCTTCCGAAACGTAAGTATTCCTCTTCTTGTACTCCTCCCTTTATGAACTCTGAGCTTTATGCTGTTATTCACTTTCTTGAGCATAGGTTCTGATACCACTTGTTGTGCATAAGCTCGTACGATATCTCTATTCACTTGCGGATTAACTTCTGTGTGATCTTGAGTTCGAATTGAAAGAAGAAGAATTTCGAGAGAGAAGAAAGATAAGGCACGAGTTTATAGAGTTCCCCGTCGATTAAACCATCGACGGGTACATCTCTCTTCGGATATGATTCTGGAATCCACTAAAACCTGTAGTGTGTTTCTTCTTTCAGAGCTTTGCTCTGTTACATCTATGGTGTCTCACTCCCTGTGTAAAACCCTCGAAAAAACCTATCTCTCAACGAAAAAAATGAATCTGGCCTTAAACACGGGCCAGTTCATTCTTCTCTAATGTTGGACCACAAATCGGCCCAGCAAAAGAAAAACGAGCTCAAAGAAATATGGGCCGACGCTGAACCTCAGACCCGTTAGCAAATCAATTGCTTAATGGACTAATCGGCTCGGCCTACACCCAAAAAATGAACGACAAAACCAACAATTATTGTAATTGATTATTTGAATACATTGTTTTTGAGGTCAAGGTCTCCACCGATTGAATTATTGGAATCTCCATCTAAAATATGATAAACTCACATACTTATATTCTAAAGGATTATAAGAAAAGAGCATATATAGAAACGGTTCAATAAATGTTATCTACGTTGTCCTTTTTCGTTTATCTCTAGCCAAGTATTATTATTTTTTCTATAAAAAGAAATGATATGGAAAAAAGAGCATATATAGAAAAGGTTTCAATAAATGTATAATATAGCTATCCAAATAAAAAATTCGTTTTTTAGTGAAGCTTTCAAGATTTCGAAAGGATAGAGAGATCAAATCTTATACCTGTCACTTTATGAGTGGGTGTTTCACTAATCCCTGTAACACAGCAAGATATCTTAAAACACAAATGAACTGCGAATGTAACCACGTAAGCAAACAAAAAATGTAAGCCTTGCAAAAAATTTGTAATTAACCAATGAAAACTCCAGAAACTGATAGTACAAGATAAGACAGTACTTAGATTTTCATATTATAAATACCTAAAATCTCATCAAAGCAAATCACCCATTTCTTGCTTACAACAACAAGTCATAAACGTTTTACTTTGCAGCAACACTCAACCGCAATGGCCGCCTCAACAATGGCTCTCTCCTCCCCTGCATTCGCCGGAAAGGCCGTGAACCTTTCCCCTGCAGCATCAGAAGTCCTAGGAAGCGGCCGAGTGACAATGCGGAAGACTGTTGCCAAGCCAAAAGGCCCATCAGGCAGCCCATGGTACGGATCTGACCGAGTTAAATACTTGGGTCCATTCTCTGGCGAGCCACCGAGCTACCTCACCGGAGAGTTCCCCGGAGATTACGGATGGGACACAGCTGGTCTATCCGCTGACCCCGAGACATTTGCAAGGAACCGTGAGCTAGAAGTTATCCACTGCAGATGGGCCATGCTCGGAGCCCTAGGCTGTGTCTTCCCAGAGTTGTTGGCCAGGAACGGAGTCAAGTTTGGAGAGGCTGTTTGGTTCAAGGCTGGTTCACAGATCTTCAGTGAAGGAGGTCTCGATTACTTGGGAAACCCTAGCTTGGTCCATGCTCAGAGCATTTTGGCCATATGGGCTACTCAAGTGATCTTGATGGGAGCTGTTGAAGGTTACAGAGTTGCAGGAAATGGACCCTTGGGAGAGGCCGAGGACTTGCTCTACCCGGGAGGCAGCTTCGACCCATTGGGTTTGGCTACCGACCCAGAGGCTTTCGCTGAGTTGAAGGTAAAGGAGGTCAAGAACGGAAGATTGGCTATGTTCTCTATGTTTGGATTCTTTGTTCAAGCCATTGTCACTGGTAAGGGACCTTTGGAGAACCTTGCTGATCATTTGGCCGATCCAGTCAACAACAACGCATGGGCCTTCGCCACCAACTTTGTTCCCGGAAAGTGAGCAAAGTTTTATCAGTTTGAAATTTGTTTTTTCTAAGTCTTTTTAGTGCGAAAGAGTGAGAGACAGGAAAAGAAAGACCAGGTTTGTATTTGTGGTGGGTGGTTTGGGACTTTCAGATGTAACTTTGCAAGACTTTGTATCATTAGTCAAATAACTCAATTTTCTCTCATACATGTCTCGTAAAACTGCAATTAAATTGGACTCAAGTTCTTACATTCACTCAGTTGAAGTGGTTAATTCTACAGATGAGCAATATGATAGAACATAACTCAAGTTTAGGGCAATGAGTACATGATCTGAAACAAACAAAGACTTGTATAATCTCAGGAACAAAGCCGACTGATAAATCACAAGTTTGCTGCATTTAGGAGATGTACTTTCCAAGATTATTCATAGATTTGCTTATGTGAAATAATATCCGTTACAATTTAATCGAAGTCGCTAAAGTTCCACACAAACGATCAAACACGCAAAAATAAAACAAAACTAATCAGACGAGCAAAGAAGATACATTCTTCACCTCAAAGAAGTCCTGAAGAGCGGTCATTTTAATGGCGCTTGACTTCAAGCTCTTGATTCCCTCAGCAGTGGCCAATGCTCCAGCCACAGTGGTTATAACTGGGACCTTGTAGGCAAGAGCCATTTGTCTGAGCTGTCTCCCATCTTTCTGATCAAGAGCATCGCCTGAACTCGTGATCAACATCAAATGGATTTGACCATTAGCCACCATATCAGCAGCATGTGGTCTTCCTTCATGCAACTTTAGCACTCTCTCCACGGGAATGCCTTTCAGTTCCAGGAAATGGGCAGTTCCCGAGGTGGCAACAATCTTGAACCCAAGCTCGAGGAAGGATACTGCGATTTTCTCCAGGTGCGGTTTGGTCATATCGTTTAAGCTGAGGAAGACTGTACCGTCTAAAGGTAGCTTTTGACCTGCAGCAATCTGAGCCATTGCAAACGCGCTTGGGAATTCGGAACTGATGCTCATCACTTCTCCTGTGCTTCTCATCTCTGGCCCAAGTATCACATCACATCCTTGAAATTTCTCAAACGGGAAAACAGCTTCTTTCACAGAAACGTGTTTAGGGATGACTTCGTTTTCAAAGTTAAGATCTTTGAGAGATTTGCCCGACATGACCAGCGCTGCATACTTGGCAAGAGGGTGTCCAATGGCTTTTGAGACAAAAGGAACAGTACGGGAAGCTCGTGGATTGGCTTCGAGCAAGAAAACATCACCAGATGTTGTGATTGCGTACTGACAGTTCATCAGCCCACAAACATTTAACTTTTTCGCCAGCTTAGTGGTCCATGACCTGATCGTTTGCAAACAAGAAGATGGGATGGTTTGTGTTGGAAGCATACAAGCCGAATCACCAGAATGCACACCAGCTTGTTCGATATGCTCCATTATTCCACCAATCACCACATTTCCGTAAGAATCAGTAAGGGTGTCAACGTCGATTTCAATGGCATCAGAGAGATATTTATCTACCAAAACAGGTCTCTCTGGGTCAACTTCAACTGCGTTCTCCAAATAGGTAATTAGTCTACTGTCATCATAAACGATCTCCATTGCTCGTCCCCCTAGAACATAAGATGGTCTTACCACAACTGGGTAGCCTACCTCCTTTGCTATGGCTAATGCATCAGCTTCACTCTTTGCAATGCCTCCCTTGGGCTGCTCAATTTTCAATTCGTCAAGAATTGCATTGAACCTTTCTCTGTCTTCAGCAGCGTCAATGGAGTCAGGTGACGTACCCCAAATGCGAACAGGTCCGGCTCCACTTAAGCTCATCGGCATGTGTTTATCCAAATAATGTTTAATAGGGAGAGCAAGTTTCAGAGGAGTTTGACCACCAAATTGCACTATTATGCCATCAGGTTTCTCAAGGTCGATAACATTAAGGACATCTTCGATAGTGAGAGGTTCAAAGTAGAGCCTATCGCTTGTATCATAATCTGTGGATACTGTTTCAGGATTTGAGTTCAACATTATGGTCTCATAACCAGCATCCTGCAGACAAATTTAAAGAGTATATGAGTAACTTTAGCAAAACAAACTTGATCACAATGTTTAATGGCTTTGAAGAAAAGCGCTTAGATTGTCTATAGACAGACCTGTAAGGCGAAAGATGTGTGGCAACAACAGTAATCAAATTCAATCCCTTGACCAATACGATTAGGCCCTCCACCCAGAATCAAAACCTTCTTCTTGCTGTTTGGAGCTGATTCACATTCAAAATCATATGAAGAGTACATGTATGGTGTATGCGCTTCAAACTCTGCTGCACATGTATCTACTCTCTTGTAAGATGGAACAACTCCTAAAGAAATCCGCTTGGTGCGGACTTCTTCTTCAGTTGTCTTTGTAGCAAAAGCAATTTGCTTGTCACTAAATCCCCGCTTTTTAACTTCGTAAAGGTCTTCTTTTGTAATCTTTGATAAGGGTCCCTGCATAAGATACTGTTCCACATCCACGAGCTCTTTAAGCTGGAATAGGAACCAATTGTCTATCATGCTCAACTCGTGGATTTCATCAACTTTCATACCCTTTTTCATGGCAGCATATATTGCATGGATCCTGTCCGGATTCGGGACTCTAAGGCTATATTTTAGTTGATCCCAGTCCCAATCTAGTTCTTTAATTTTTGCACATCCCCAACCTGAGAATCCGCACTCCAGAGACCTCAGGGCTTTCTGGAAAGATTCTTGGAATGTGCGGCCAAGAGCCATAGCTTCGCCAACAGATTTCATCTGGGTCGTCAGCAAGGGCTGAGATCCTGGAAACTTCTCGAACGCAAATCTAGGAATCTGCATGATAATAAATAGATAGAATTAAGCAAAATATAAGTATACTGCATTTTAAATAATTACCCTGGCAATGTTTATGTAGTATATCACGCTGAATATACCCTCAACCTGATGTATGTGTGTAAATCTTTAAAATTAAGAGCACTCATTACATGAAAGAATTACGAACCTTTGTCACCACATAATCGATGGAGGGCTCAAAGCTAGCCGGTGTTTTTCTCGTGATATCATTTGGAATCTGATCCAAGGTATACCCAACAGACAACTTGGCTGCCATTTTAGCAATGGGAAATCCTGTAGCCTTGGAAGCAAGAGCAGATGATCTCGAGACCCTAGGGTTCATCTCTATGATCATAACTTCACCATCAACCGGATTCACTGCAAACTGCACGTTAGATCCACCACACTCAACACCGATCTCCCGTATAATAGCGATGGAATAATCTCTAAGGCGCTGATACTCTCTATCCGTTAGAGTCTGTGCAGGTGCCACAGTAATGGAATCACCCGTATGCACACCCATAGGATCAATATTCTCAATGGAGCAAATAATAACAACATTGTCAGCTAAGTCTCTCATCACCTCAAGCTCATATTCTTTCCAACCCAACAACGATTTCTCAACAAGAACCTGACTTGTCACACTTGCAGCCAAACCCGCTTTACAAATCGACTCAAACTCTTCTTTGTTGTACGCAATTCCACCACCGGTACCACCTAGCGTAAACGCAGGACGGATGATCAAAGGGAACTCACCGATTCTTTCTGCAATGTCGAAACACTCGTCAAGAGTGTTCCCAATCCCTGAAGGTGGGGTCTTGAGCCCAATGTTCTTCATCGCCTGCTTAAACAAGTCACGATCTTCAGCCTTCTTAATCGCATCTAGTTTAGCTCCGATTAATTCAACACCGTATTTCTCAAGAGCACCGCTTTCTGCTAAAGCAACCGCGAGGTTCAATGCGGTTTGGCCACCCATTGTAGGTAACAAAGCGTCAGGCCTCTCTTTCTCGATAACTTGCTCGACGAGTTCAGGAGTCATCGGAGCAATATAAGTCCGATTAGCAGTTTCTGGGTCAGTCATGATAGTGGCTGGATTCGAATTGATCAGAATCACCTCAAATCCCTCTTCCCTTAGAGCTTTGCAAGCTTGAGTTCCAGAGTAATCAAACTCGCAAGCTTGTCCAATGACAATCGGGCCAGCACCGAGGATAAGAATCTTCTTCAGATCGGTTCTCTTCCCGAGTATCTCTGCAGAAAAAGCATTCACAGTAGAGTCGGCAAGCTCTGAGACAGGTTTCATAACCCGAGTAAGGGAGGTTTTGCGATTGAGACATGGAAGGAAAGTGGAGAAGGAAGAAGAGGAAGATGCAGAGCCTAGCCTGGATTTTCCTCTGTAATTGTTGGCAGAGCGAGAGAAGAAACCAGAAGTGGAGAGCTTGGAAGGAGAGAAACGAGGATTGGATATGGAAGAAGCGAAGATGGAAGAAGAATTGGCAGAGAGTTCCAAGCAATGGTTATTCATTTTGCTTCTCCGTCTACTTTTGTCTGTCGGCTCTGCAACTGGAGACTGAAGAAGAGACGAAGAGTGAGAGAGAGGGTTTTAGGGTTTCTGGGAAATTTTGGATTATTCCGGTTTTTACTTTTTGTCCTATTAATTAATTTATTGGTAAATGATTACCCAAATCGGAAACTATTATTCAGCCAGAAGTGTCATCAATCACTTATCGGCTGGTTTTGAGTTGTTGTAGTGAGCTTTGCAGTCATGAGGTCTCCGCTGCTTTTGATAAAGTGTCATCAATCACTTATATGTCATATATGTTAAACACATTAAGATACATTTAAAATTATATACTTTAGGATTATGAGTATACAATATTTCTTTTACCATGTACTAATATCATTTTTAGTGTATAAATTAGATTATATCATGCATTAAATTTTAACATATGTCATCACCTAGTTAATGTTAATCCCTAAACTTAAATACTTGAACAAAAAATAAAAATAAATCCTAAACCCTCAATTCTTTTTTATAGACCAACTGGAACACTTAAATCTAAACACTAAACTTGAAACCCAAACAAGTAAATGCCTTCTTAATCCACAACTCATAATGATGTATTTGAATCCTTTTGAAAACGTAAAGCTTTCGTTTTCTCTGTTCTAGAGTGATAATTAGTTTGCTTTGGAACCTTTGAAATCTTCAGTAACGTCGTTGATCTGGGTTACAGTGATCGGTGGCTGTAAAAGAACCGAGATCGTAACTCTTTTCTCTGTTTGTGTTTTCTGTTTCATCGGTTAGACGTTGCTGAAGCTTTGGTTGGTGACGTCGCAAATGCGTTTCGTAGTTTGTTTTGGTCTTAAGTAAAGATTGGTTTTGACCTTAACTATTGGATGTACATCATTAGTTTTGGTGGTTGGTGAAACGGTTAGACGATTTTGTCGATTTCCTCCAATAAGAATTATAGATCAAATCTTGATCGTGATCTCAACAGTTAGGCTAATTTGTATATGAATATCAGTCTAGTCAACTCTCAGTATTAGTTTCGTTGTTGGTAGCTCTCTTAAAAGGTTTACCGTTCAAAAGTTAGCTTGTTTATATATTCAAGAGTCTACAAATACAATCATTCTTTTAGTTTTGGTATAAATTTCTAATTTTTTCTTTAGTCTTTGTTTGGTTTTTTTAGAGCTTTAGATTGATTATATCGTTTGGATATTTAGTTTAAGATGATTTTCATACTTTTTTTGCCAATATTTCCGATCGAATTGGATTAAATAAATGTAATCCAATCTTTTAGCTAAAAGGAAAAAAGTAATTCTACGTATACGTTTCGGTAAAACATATATTTCCTATTTGTTCCAACTAAAATGGGTAAACCGAAGACACTGTTTGAGCCGAAGGTTTATAGTTATCCTCCTAAACCCTGGGCTACTGTGTGAGTGGAACTAAACACTTGGTGGAATCTTTCCTTGCAGAAAAATCTTCACTTTTAGTCAATCCCAATTTCCACAGTCCGTTGTCACAAACCCATCTCCATCGCACCAACCCACATTCCGATGGAGGCTACCGAACAATCTCTCCGTCAATCGCTATCGGAGAAGTCCTCTTCCGTCGAAGCCCAAGGGAATGCCGTCCGAGCTCTCAAAGCTTCCCGCGTAGCGAAACCTGAAATTGACGCCGCCATTGAGCTCCTCAACAAATTGAAGCTTGAAAAATACGCCGTCGAGAAGCAGCTTGAATCCATAATTAATAGCTCTGGTAATGGTTCACTTAACCGTGAGGCTTTTCGCCAAGCTGTAGTCAATACTCTGGAGCGGCGTTTGTTCTACATCCCTTCTTTTAAGATCTACCGTGGCGTCGCCGGGCTTTTTGATTATGGTCCTCCTGGCTGTGCTGTTAAATCCAATGTCCTTAGCTTTTGGCGTCAAGTAAAGAACACCATTTACATTTCTCTGTATATAAACTCGACAGCATTTAGAGTATAGATATTGAGTTTGGTTTACTATTGTATCGGATTGATAAGAGTAGAAACTGAGTCAAATAGGACATAACTCATAGAGTAGAAATTGTGTTAGGTCTGTTCTTATACGGGATTGGTTTGTTTCTATTTCCAGCATTTCGTTCTTGAGGAGAACATGCTTGAAGTTGATTGCCCATGTGTGACACCAGAGGTTGTTCTCAAGGCATCTGGGCATGTAGATAAGTTCACTGATCTTATGGTTAAGGATGAGAAAACTGGAACATGTTATCGTGCGGACCACCTGCTTAAGGATTATTGTAACGAGAAGCTGGATAAAGATCTCACCATCTCTGCTGAGAAAGCTGCTGAATTGAAGGATGTTCTTGCTGTTTTGGAAGACTATTCCACCGAACAGCTTGGTGCTAAGATTAAGGAGTATGGGATCACTGCTCCAGACACAAAGAACCAACTTTCTGATCCTTACCCGTTTAACTTGATGTTTCAAACATCCATTGGCCCATCTGGTCTGATTCCTGGGTGAGTATTTTTCAAGTTAGAATAATTCCTGATCTAGTTTCTTGCCTGCGTTTTTATGAATTTTCTTTTTTGTATTTTAGTTACATGCGCCCTGAAACTGCTCAAGGCATTTTTGTGAACTTTAAGGACTTGTATTATTACAATGGGAGAAAACTTCCCTTTGCCGCTGCTCAAATTGGTCAAGCCTTTAGAAATGAGGTGATTTTCTTTCAGTTTTCTTCTGCTTTGATTGTTAAATTATGTTGGGTTTAAATTATTTCAGTTTTCAACTGGGTCATGGACTTTTGTTTCTCTATATTTATGTATTTCAAGAAGAAGAATATTACTTGCAGATATCTCCTCGCCAAGGGCTTCTTAGAGTTCGTGAATTCACGCTGGCAGAGATTGAGCACTTTGTCGATCCTGAAAATAAGTCACATCCTAAATTCCCAGATGTTGCAAAACTGGAATTCCTTATGTTTCCTCGAGAGGAACAAATGACTGGCCAATCTGCCAAAAAACTTTGCATTGGCGAAGCTGTTGCTAAGGTCAGTATTCGTGATTAAATTCACTTGCCAAAGCCTACAAAGCACATGCACAGGACCCTTTTTTCCATTTTTATATTGATGCTTGAATCTGAAAACATTTTCGAATAGGGAACTGTGAACAATGAAACTCTAGGATATTTCATTGGGAGAGTGTATCTTTTCCTTGTCCGCCTTGGTATAGACAAGGAACGGTTGCGTTTCCGCCAGCATCTAGCAAATGAAATGGCCCACTATGCAGCAGACTGTTGGGATGCTGAAATTGAGAGTTCATATGGGTGGATTGAATGTGTTGGGATTGCAGATAGGTCTGCATATGACTTGCGTGCCCACTCGGTGAGAAACTTACTTATTACCTCATATTTCATCATTTCCTTTGACAGTTAGGTAATGAATAATTCAAAATCCATAGGCATTTCCATTCAAATTTTACTGAAGTAGATTGTGGATCCTTTGTCTGTATGACAGGAAAAAAGTGGCGTTGCTCTAGTAGCTGAAGAGAAATTTGCAGAACCTAGAGAAGTAGAGGTATGCTACTCGATATTTTTCATCTATCTTTTTTACTTGTCCTTATCATGGTTCTCTTTTATTTCAGAAACTTGTGATTACACCTGTGAAGAAAGAACTGGGTCTTAGTTTCAAGGGAAATCAAAAGAACGTGGCCGAATCCTTGGAGGTAGACTGACTGAAGTCCATTTACTGAAACGTTTATCTTGTTTCATGGTAATAGTTTACAATCAACAACATACTTGTTGTGATGTTTTGTTAGGCGATGAATGAGCAAGAAGCTATGGAGATGAAAGAAACTCTGGAATCCAAAGGGGAAGTGAAGTTTTACGTGTGTACCCTCAAGGAAAACGTGAGCATCAAGAAGAATATGGTGTCAATATCAAAGGAGAAAAAGAAAGAGCACCAACGGGTTTTCACTCCATCTGTGATTGAACCATCATTTGGGATTGGTCGGATCATATATTGTCTGTACGAGCATTGTTTCAGCACAAGGCCAAGCAAAGCAGGGGATGAACAGCTCAATCTGTTCCGTTTCCCTCCTCTTGTAGCACCCATCAAGTGCACGGTTTTCCCTCTTGTTCAGAACCAACAATTTGAGGAAGCAGCCAAAGTTATTTCCAAGGAACTCGCTTCTGTTGGCATCTCACATAAGATTGACATCACTGGTAAGTTAAAACAATATAAGTTTTGGTAACTTGAGGTTGAGCAAACCCGAATGAAGATTTGTGTTTGTGAATAGGTACATCGATAGGGAAACGATACGCGAGAACTGATGAGCTTGGAGTGCCGTTTGCAATAACAGTGGACTCAGAGACATCGGTGACAATAAGAGAAAGAGACAGCAAAGATCAAGTCCGAGTCAGCTTGAAGGAGGCAGCTTCCGTCGTTAGCTCAGTCTCTGAGGGGAAGATGACGTGGCAAGACGTCTGGGTAGGCTTCCCGCACCACTCTTGTACTCAGGCAGATTAATACTTTTGCTGTAAAATCGTTTTACTCTACTCTTTTTTTTTATGCTTTGTTTAGTGTGTTGATAAGCTCGATTACACAATCTTGACTCCACACAATTATGGTCGGAATTGTTTGTTTTTGTTTTCCTTCACGTTTATACTTAGTTTATTTGCATTTTGTAAAGATAGTTTATAAATCAATTTTTTTTAATGCAAACATATCGCAGAACATGATTTTTTATACGAGTCCTTGTCGATTACGGTAGATATTAAAATTCATGTTGAGCATGACTTTGTAATGAACCAAATATTGGGGCGTCTATGTGCTTTCGACTATGAAGATATCTTCTTTGTTTCTTCTATTTGCTGAATTTTCATTGATGCGTTATCAGAAGTATGAGGTCAATTATAAGTTCATAACTTTCTTGAATGATAAAAGAAATAAGTTTAGTCCTCTTTATATATACGTTAGTTTTAATAATTTCATAGGAGAAAATGAGATTATTGATGTCTATTATTGAATTTACTGTGGCTACTTTATCAATTGACATATAGTTATTGTGATTATCTTTTTCTATTCCTATGGTTATGAGTTTATTTATGTGTCATACAAAAACATATTGTTTGGGTTGAAGTCAACAATTTCTGCGTTTCCACGAGACCAACAAAAAAAGCAGAGACTTTAAAGGCAAATTTAGTTGACCAATAATGCATTCATTCTCAAAATTCATACACCACATTCTAAAATATATCCAAATTGCAAGAGTAAAAATTCATATATAAAGATGTTCACAAAATGCATTTTAAGGCATATAAGAATCAAAATCCGAAAAATTAGTAATAGGTTGTCAGTGAAATATATACAAATGCACTTAAAGATATTAATAAATATAACACCTAATAACTAATCGACTTATATATGACTAATTATTCATGCATGTATAATGTAATCATAGAACTTGGATCTATAATACCTACCCTCTCTCACGATTCATGCTTCAAAAACATTGAAGGAACAATGTCCTGAAGAAGACCATAGTCAACAACTTGTTGATGACTATTGCTATTTTTATAAGTAGAGTTCGCATGACCATGTTCGTACGACATAGATCCCATCGATTGATAATTTACCGAAGGGTGATGCATGAGAAACTCTTGATGGTGACGAGGGAAGCTATGGAGGAAACCATTTCCGGCTACACCACCACCATGCCCTAATAGATGTTCTACGCCCACGGATCCTCTCAAAGTTGATGGGACCGGATGGTTGTGTTTTCCTTCATAGGTCGTAATTACAATCGACGGATCTTGAAACGATCTCTCTACACGTTTCTTCACGTTACACTTCTGTGTTGTGCACCTATAGTAGCTCCTGTAATAAGAAACAAGTCAATAAATGTGTGGGTGAGATTGTAGTGACTAGTGAAGGAAGTGAAACCTTGGATAAGGACTGTTCTTGACTGCCTTTTGTCCATACTTTCTCCATCTATAACCATCTTCAAGATGATCAATCTCGGTTTTGGTCATAAATGCAACTCTAGCTTCTCTTTCTTTCTTCTCTCCTTTCTTTTTGCCTTGTTTTTTCCTAGCCATACTAATCATATCAGTCATTAAAGAATAGTAACCCAAAAATGACCGAAAAGAAAACTATATGTGATAAATTATGGGTTTCCAACTTAAAACCAAACAAAATGAATTGATTGACTTTTAAGATATTTATCGAGGACCATCTCGAAGGTCATGTGTTGCTAAAATAAAGCAGTCCCTACATGACTGGTCCAACGGATAGTTTACATTCCAATGATATCAAACAGAAACTTACCCAAAGAACGAGGAACATGAAAGAAATGTAAAAGTTGGAAAAAGAAACTCACGATTGTTCGGAGCTTTCACCAACACCATGTTGATCTCCTTCCTCCATATGGCCACTCTTATCGTCGGGTTTCTCTTTCGGTTCAGCTTCATTGGAAGAAGATGAGAAGACCGGAGAATTCGAAATGAGGTTTAAGTAAGGATTGTCTACTATATGACCCATACTAGACAGTGAAATTGATTGAAAGGAAGAACTATAAAGTGGAAATTTCGAGACCTTCTCGAGTGAGTTGTGATCTACTAATGAGTTTTGTAAGCTATCGGTTAAGCTTGTGAAAGATACATCTTCAAAAGATGTGTTCTTGTGGTCAACATGATCATCCATTGAAGAAGAGGAGAAGGAGAAAGAAGAGGAAGATATTTGGTTCCTAAAACTTAGATGTTAGGTTATATGTGGACTTTAGGTGATCAAGTCTTATAAATACAAGTCCATTCAACTTTACTTTATTTACTTCCTTGGTCTTTAGTTCTGAATATTTATTTTAACCTTTTTGGGGAGATAGCATTTGGACAAAATGTCCATTACTAATCTTTGGCCTGTAAAATCAGTGATATTTCCATACATGAATTATTCATAAATTTCATCTTGAACCTTGTATATAGAATATAATTCTTTTGGTTTTGGAAATATTATATTAATTTCTTTTCTTCTAGTATATGTAAAAAGGACTATCCTACATATATACTATCAATCTAAAATTCCTATATATTCTACTTCTATATTGTATAATTCAACGTTTTAGTAAAAAGTTTATAGATGGCACGAAAAAAATATTTTATCCACACTTGAAGTTGTTTTATATGATCTTAATTACTCTCGGAACCATCAATGATCGAAACTCTATGAAATATATTAATGAAAGATATTTAGACTATTTTAGATATATTCTCGGTTAAAAAACCATAATTTCATCACAAAATTATAAAGCAAATTTTCTAGTACACAATATTAGAATACTTTCGACATAACTATTATTGGTTAACTTTGTAAACTGGCAAAGAGTGAAAATTATACATATATTTCGCATAAAAATGAACTACAATAAATTGTGAGTACATCTAATATTTCTAAATTAGTCATTCTGGAAATTGAATCTAAGATTCCAATTCTATAATATGATTTATCAACCAAGTAGGTTTGAGCAATTTACTATCCGCAATAGTTTTTCTTATAACTAATAAATAAAATGTTTTCTCCAAGGAAATGTGAGTATGATATAAAATTCGAATTTAAAGTGTGAAATACAAACTACTTTGAAAGAATTCAAAAGTTGTATATTAGAAAGTTTAAAGGGGGAAAGGGTCATAATCTTTGAAGACTTTTAATGGTTATAATATTATTAAACATCTTTTATATATGTGAAAATGATAGGTTTGACAATTTCAACTTCAAAATTAATATTAGCTAGAGAGATATTGAAAAAGTAGTTTCTATAAAGGAGACATTTATCTATATTTTCTCCATAATCCTATCTACCACACTATATATTCTTTCGTTTTTTTCATTTTTTTAGTTTGTAACTTCATCGTATAATTCAACCAAATATATTTGTTTGAGATAATTTATATACAATGGTGATTATGTTTTATTAAGAAATGAAATACAATAAAGTTAAGTACAAAAATCACATGCATCGTCCATGTAAGAATAAACTAACATTAACGCTTTGATCACCGTGTTTCAATCTTTTGCTTGAGAGCATGTAAAGTTTTTTATGTCAAAAATTAACAATATTTGATCTATATTTCGAATTCTATGTTTACTAGGTGGAATTACGCAACTATTTATAATCGAATTTCAGTAGGAAAATTATAGACGACATTAACTACTTTTTCAAATTTAATTTAATCTTAATGTAAAGTTTGAATTATAACATCATACATAATTTTGTGGTCCGTCTCTCTCTCTCTC